>QQSS02212805.1:0-11282 GCA_003687565.2 Craspedacusta sowerbii
TAGATAGATAGATAGATAGATAGATAGATAGATAGATAGATAGATAGATAGATAGATAGATAGACAGACAGACAGACGCATACATAAATAAACAGATGGATAGATAGTTACATTAATAGATAGATAGATGGATAGATGGATCAGTGATTCTAATTTTTGGTCATGTTACTTTTAGGACGAGTTTTGGAATATGATGCAACTTGCTTGAATGCTACTGATGGATCTGGAGATGTAAGGATGATTGATAATTTTATTTTGTTGCCTAGAAAAAAAACATATATATATATATTGCATATTATATAAAATTATATATTATATATTATATTATATTATATATTCATATATTATATATTATATACATATATTATATACATATTATATATATAATATGTATATATAAGTACAAACTAAGGTTGCGTTTAGTCGAAATTAAAATAATGCTCTATAGTTAAAATCCGCGTACCAGCAAGTCATGCTAAATATTATTATTATCATTATTATTATTATTATTATTATTATTATTATTATTATTATTATTATTATTATTGTTTTGCGCAAACGGTTGCTCACTGAATGAAGGATTTTTAGTAAATTCAGCTTTTCTTTATGCCATGAATAGTTCACAATAATTTTGATTTACGGGTACCCAAAACAGTAGTTTGCTTTTTTATTCTTGCGATACTATGGACACACATTTTGCTTAATGAACCGATTTCGATATTCTATTTCTTGATGTTTAGGTTTCTTGCGATGGTAGCAGTGCTGGTGATCTATATGCCATCAAGGACAAAGAACTCAGCGGAGAGCGGATTCCTGTTGATGTTTTCGAGGTTACCGATGGACATGAAACCCAAAGAGAGAAGAAAGTCAGAGGCGATCTGATTGCAGAGGACTTCTCAAGCGTTGCTCGAGAGCAGGATTCTCAATCGCTGAAGGAAACGATTAATGTTGTTCGAGAACAAATTGAAAAGGAGTCTTCGCGCAATGATTTGGATGGCGATAACAGGCCCAACAACGGAGAGCTGATGCTTACTCTGCATCTGAATGTTATGGAGACTGCAAGCGCTGGACAAGAGCACCACAATCAGTCGCTTAGGGATAAGCAATTGAGCACAGAGCTGGTTTTATTGGATGGTATTCCAACACTGAGTACGGGAGATACAGTGGCTGGAAAACAGTATGGAGAGAAGTCTTCTTTCAGTGAACCGAGACCTGTGAAAAGCGAGGTTGATTGCACTGGAGACATCATTGCTGCTGGGACCTCGTTAGCAACTCTGACGCATCAAAGTCAATCTTCAACTAGAGATAGTGATGTGAACCAAACGATTAGAGGGATGAACAAGAACGAGGGATGGATTGCTGCGAGAATGCTTCATCGAGTGCCGAATGATGCTGGAACAACATCTACGGCTTGCATCATCTTGATCTTCGCAACCCTCCTCTTCGTCCTCTACAAACTCGCTTGCGAGCAGTAATATACTGCACGCAAAGCGAGAAAAAAGAAACTAAAACAACCCCCCTCCACACTTCTGCTCGTCCTTTCTCAATTCCCAACCCACAAATTCTCACAACCTCCTACATCGTTAGATCGGAGCTCCAGGAGGTATTTTCACACCCCACCCTGCACAAAGAACATCTAGAATATTGAGCTCCAGATGGGCTGCTAAGTTTACATCTACGGCAAGCCCAAAAAATAGATGACACGCACTATCTGCCTCTGAGTTTTATCTTCGAGAGGGCAAAGCCAGGAAAACTGATTCACAGAACAAACTGGTTCTGGACCAGCCACATGCTGATCGAAATGGACAGTATTTGCCGTCAAAAGCGTGATGAAAGAAGATCAACCATCATACTATACAAGTCGGATGATTGGCTTGTTCCTTTAGTTACTACTTATAGCATTAAGCTATTTTCAGTATCAGGTTATGAAGCCTCCATTTCCACTGATAAACAAAGATCTACCGAAGTCTTAGACAAGTCATGGAAGAAGTTCCGATCAAAGAGCTGCATTTGGTTTCCCAGAAACGCAAGTAGATGTGACTTGACCAGAAAACACATTAGAGAACGAACTGACAAAACTGAAAAATGCATCTTGATATGCGGAGCGTCAATCAGATGTGATTAGTCTGGAAAAATCGTTTAGAAGAATGCGAATACATTTGCATTTCACTTCACAGATCTACAACTAGACGTGATCGGACAAGAAGACATGCAGTAGATAAATGCCAAAACAATTGGAGCATTTACTGAGCCAGAACCTCAAACAGACGTGATTGTACCGGGATACGATCTAAAGAAGAATACGGAAATAAAAACTTCAATTTGTATAGAGCAATGCGAAAACACAGCACTGCCTTACGCTATACAGAACCGCGACGAAATGGCATTGGACCTGCCGACAAGTTATGGAAGAATGCACAAGCAAGGGACGGCGTTTTGTTTCATAGATCCTCAACTGGATGTAGACCAGAAAACACGTCATGAAATAATGCAGGAACAAAGAACTGCATTTTGTTACATAGAACCTCAACGAGATGATATTGCACAGGAGAAACTTCATAGAAGAATGCAAAACCAGAGAACTTCATATGGCTTCAAAGATCCTCAACTTCAAGTAATTAGTCCAGAAGAAAAGTAATAGAAAAATGCATAAGCAAGCAATAGCATTTTGCTTCACTCATCAACTACACTTGATAAGACAAGGAAATGCGTAATAGGAGAATTCGAAGACTAAGAAATTATTTTCCTAACTCAATCAAATGTCATTAGACCGGGCGACAAGCAGAATGAGAAAAAAAGTACTGGATTTCACTTAACAGAGCTTCAATCAGAAGTGATTAGACTGAGAGAGAAGTTAAAGAAGAATACGCAAACAAACAACTGCAATTCGCTGCACAGAATAACAACAAAATGCGAGTAGACCAGAACACACGTGAGAGAAGAACGCTGAACAAACGCAATGCGCAAGTAAACCACAGCATTTTCCTTCACGCATCCTCATCAAGATGTGTTTAGATCAGACACAACGTAACAGAAGACAGCGAAAACAAACTATTGGATGTTGCTTCAAAGTTCCTCAAGTAGATGTGATTGGACAGAGAAAAATGTTTTAGAAGACTGCGAAGACAGACAGCATTTTGCCTCACGGAAACCAAAATCTACATTTTTCTTCTCAGAACCACAAGCAGATCTGATGAGACCGGAATGAACGTTTCAGATGAATGCATAAACAAAGAACTGATTTTTCCTACAGAGATTGCCGTGATTATAATGGGAAATCTTCACAGAAGAATGCGAAAACAAAGAACAGCATACCAACTTCAACCATATCAGTGATTCAACAGGGAGATAAGTTAAAGAAGATTAAGGTAACAAAAAATTGCAGATTTTTTTTTCGCAGAACCACAAGCAAATGTGATGATACCGGAATAAAAGTCTTTGAACAGAACTGCATTTTGCTACAGAGAAACTTGATGGGATGTAATAAGGCCAGAGAAGCTTTATAGAAGAATGCGAAAACAAATAACTGTATTTCACTTTTTCGAACGTCAACCAGAAACGATTAGACCGGGAGAAAAGTTTAGGAAGAATACGGAATCAAAAATTTGCTTTTTGCTTCTCAGAACCACAAGTAGATGTGATGAGACCGGAATGACAGTTTTAGAAAAGTTCATATACAAAGAACTGCATTTTGCACTGCATTACACTGGAGAAACTTTACAAAAGAATGCAAAGACAAAGGACTGCATTTTGCCTGAGGGAGCCAAAACCAGATTTTATTAGACCAGAAACAAGGTTATAAAGAAATTGGAGAACATGCTACCTCATTGTAGGTTCACACAGTTCCAACCAGGGGTAATAAGACCTTGAGAAAAGTTGCAGAACAATCCGAAAACACAGGAATATATGATTCTATACAGAACCTCAATGGCATTCGGCCTAAGCGACAAGTTATAGAAGAATGCACAAGCAAAGGACTGCATTTTGTTTAATAGATCCTCAACTAGATGCGCGTAGACCAGAAAACACGTTATGAAAGAATCCGGAAACAATGAGCTTCAGTTTGTTACAGAAAACCTCAACGAGATGTGATTACACCGTGAAAGCGCTATAGAGGACAGCAAAAACAAAGAAATGCGTATGGCTTAAAGGATTCTCAATTCGATGTGATTAGACCAGAACAAATGTAATAGAACCATGCAAAACAAGCCACAACACTTTGCTTCACAGATTCTCAACAAAATTTGATTAGACCAGAGGAAAATAATAAGAAGAATGCAAAAACAGAGGCTTGCATTTTCCAACCAGGGCATCAGATGCGATTGGAGCAAAATACACGTGATAGAAGAATGCGGAAACGCAGCAAAGATCAGCAATTTCCTAAACAGAACCTAAACAGAACCTCAACCATATATGGTGAGACAGGGAGACAAGATACCGAAGAATCCGAAAAAAAAAGCAAAGAACTATATTCGGCTATGCAGAGCATCAAACAGATATGCTTAGAGTGGGAAAAATAGTTCTGGAAGTTTGCAAAAACAAGCAACAGCGTTATTCTTCACAGAGGTCCGCTATATGTAATAGGACTGGTGGACACATCATAAGTTTCTCAAAGAATGCACTCTACATGATCAAAAAAAAAAAAAAAAAAAAGAGAGATAGAGAGAAAAGCATAAACTTTTGAGCTGGCCTTTATTTTCAACATTAGAAGATACCATTGCTGGAAAATTCACGAACTTTAATCTTGTCACAGCATGCGACCAGCCGATTGTGAAAGACAACACTTCAATTTCCTTCACAGAACAACAGTCAGACGTGATAAGACCGGAAAACCAAAACAATGCATTTTGCTTCACAACCTGATCTCGATATCATTAGACCAGAAGACACGTCACAAAGATCTCCAAGATAGCAGACCTCATAATAAGATAGAGAGGTAACATGAACACTGACTTCGCTGACAAATTAACACTCCTGTGCTGGTCCTTTCATCGATGATCAAGAATTAAATTGATCGAGCGAAGTGACGTCTAAGCACTGTGAATATTGCTCTGAAAACTTGAAGAAGACAATGGACAAATCAATGGATAAAAAATCACCAAGAACTAATGACATTATGGGCGAAGCAAGTGGTTTTCCTCCGTAAGGCAAGTAGGGACGCCTCTGGAATGTATTGCTCGCGCGAGATCAAGCAGCGCAGTATGCATAACGAACGGAGTGACAACTTTCGGATAAATGTCCCGTGAACATTTATCCTTCTGTGTTATGTTTTGAATCATGTTAATCAATTCTAATTCCTTGTGAAGTATGAATAATACGGCTATGATTCGTCAGCAGATGTCAGTTGGAGCGTCTCATTTGCGATAAATTATCTTCTCTGTCCTTTGGCACCGACTGGCTGAATTCAGAAACGTAGGGACCATTGCGCGAGGAAATAGAGTTGCACCGGACAACATATTGTCGAACAAGCGGTGCCGAACAATTTTTGTCTCTGTTGGCGGTTATGTGCCGGCTCGGTCGCAGTGGCAACGAATATCGATGACTACCGGTTGTACCTTCAACCGAATGCTATGCCGGTTACTAGGCAGCCAACTAGCCGTAGAGCACAATCAGCTCGCAAGAAAACCAGATGACATAACAACGAACAACATTATCCCCAGCAGGTAGAATGGTGCTACAAATGTTACACTAATGATAAGGCTCTAAAGAAGTTATCGAAAAGTAGAGTGTCGGAAGCTACACCCTGCTAACTAAAACCGATTCTTCTGCCCTGGTTCCTGAACAAATATCAGTATCCTTACAAACTTGCTGTCGCTGCCTGAGTGCTAAAACACTCGCTATCCTCACAGGGTAGATAGTGGTCACAACTCAGGCTGGTAGGCCAATGCGACCAGTCTTGGGAAGAACTTAAACACCCGGCCCTTAAACTCTACACCAGATGCTTGCTTAACAGTCGAGCAAGCGATCAATGAACCATAAACTAACAATCTAAACATCAACTAACTACAAGTTTCGATCAGGATGAAGTTCGCTACGGATCAGAACGCGAGAAAACAAAGCATTAGCAGCCACAAAAGCAATAACAGCAAATCTTCAAAAGCGACGATCGACGCATTTTTACACATAAGATAAAGACCTAATAAGCAGAATAGAAAAAACCCGCAGCAACTCCGAACAGCAGGTAACAAAGTATATACATCATATGCACAATGCGACTAAATTCAAAATGCAAATGTCTAAAACCCAAGAAATTAAGTACAAATAATGCCAACATTAATACCACTTAAGGTATAATAAAAGTGTAACAACTAATAGGGATAATTTCCACCTGCTTATACACGACTCATCCAACGTCAATGCCAGCATGCGTGTTCGTCTTCAAGTATGATCCGATTGAAGGCGAGCAATAACGACCAACAAATTATCTGCGACGAGACGGGCCTTATGCGCCAATGACCCAGGTTCTAATATTTCTTCAGAGCAACATCACAGCAAGATACTATTCCTAAAAACTCTGACGCAGGTTGAAAATAAAACATGCCGAAATATACGAGCCAGTTCACCATAATAAATTACTATCTACTTGAAAAAGAACAAAAGTATATTTATTAAACGCAACGGCAAAACAAAATTGATAAATAGCCACCCTTTACCTTATCGCGTTATATACTAGCTCAGCGGTACAGTTCGAAATGGCGATCCTATCTTGAAAAGAAGCAGCTAATTTAAAGGTTTACAAATAAAATAGACACCGTCGCCGACACTAATTTGCGTCCCACTCCAAACTGGGCGTAGAGAGAAACTCTTCTATCCCACTAAGAACGGGGTGAGACTATTCCGTATGAATCCGAACGCGGCAAACAGGGCTGATACTAGAGGCTAACTCAATCCGAAAGGAAACGGGTCGCCGCGAGCAGGGATTAAACCCGCAAACCATGCGACTCCTAGGCCAAGCTCTCACTAGAACACAGGAAAGTCTCTCCTATTAGCCTGCTGCCAAATACTCACTGGCGGTCGTAAACTTAGCATCGAGCAATAATTTCAATTTCATAATTATTGCACACCCGACGCCAAGAAATTCTTAACAAATAACCAGAACACAAATAACCTATACATGTTACATAAAAAACACGATAACCTTCGAAAAATGCCCACGTACTTCCAACAAAAATTTGTCTCAAAATAAACATGAAACAGAGAACTAGCCAAGAGCCCGAATTGCAAGCTAGGAGGGCGGGTATACGTGCACGGGAGTTCGTGCATGTGTGTTTGTTTTTGTTGGTGGGTTTGCGTGTATGCGTCTGTATATGTATGCTTGAGTGTTCGTGTATGCGTTCGTGCTTGCGTGTTTGCGGGTTTGAAAGCAAACACATAAATACGATTGCTTATGAGCTGGTGTCTATGCCAACAACCGAGGAATAAGGCCAAGCGAACGTGATTCTCTAATATATCAACCTAATCTAATCCGATCGCAAAGCGGGTAGTCCTCCGCGAGGACGCTGTCATATTTATCAAAAATACGTACTCTACACATCAAATACCATCGCATAGATGCCACGTGGCCAGAACTGAAGCGGCATCGGGATCTAACAGAAAACACCTTACGTTACGATAGAAGCGCGTCGCATCGGAAAACCAGAGATGACAGGGCAAATTCACTGGAAATGAAGCAGCGACGATCGCATGGCTCCCATCCATCTGAAAATAAATAAATAAATAAAATAAAAAAAAAGAAAACATGCTAAGAACCACATACGGTCACGACCAGTCGTGGCTAGCTTACTTCAACACGAATGAAACGCGTGACACGCAATAATTGAAGGCCGCGAATTGGAGTTGATTCAAGAGCAGACTAATTTTACGGACAACGTCTGTGTGTCAAAGTGCAAAGCCTGAGCAGTAAATCAACTTTTCTCGGCAACTATTGGCTTTCAGAAATCCCGCAAAAGCCATTGAAATAGGATTTTGCATGGCGAATAAGGAAATCCCTCAAAACGTGCGGAGCAAAAGCTCTTACGCTTCAAGCAGTAAAATAGCTCCAATATGGATACGTATTTTTTTTCAATAGTCCATATCTTTCTACCTTGTCGAATCATTGTCTGTATCCAGCCAAGCAGTTACATGTACATATAGCTTAACTCAGCATCTCACATAAATACTTCAAGTCGACTGAAACAAAAACAAAACAAAACAAAAAAAATTGTCGAATCCAGAAGCAAAGGCTCGAGAGCAATCGAAGACGTAAGTGCTTCTCACCTCTCCATGTCCTTGTCCGTCTCGGCGTAGAAGTAGTACGTGCGCATGTCGGGGCGCGGGGGTGTGGCTTTGAATCCGTTCCTCGTGTGCACGCTCCGGTTTATCTCGTAGTTGTGCAACTTGAACACGCCGATGGCGCTCTGGTCCTGAATATCTTCGTAGTAGAATAGGCAGCCAAACTTGAGCACGCAGTAGCGCCGGCGCCACGACTTGTGCGAGTTGCCTTGCTTGTACAAGAAGCCGTGGCAGTCGGGCTTGCTCAGAGACAACGCCGGAATGCTGACGTTCTTCAAACTGCACTCTGGGATGTGCGTCTAAGAAGACAGGCAAGGCTATTACTACTAGACCGGCTCGGACATAAACCCGATCGCCGCAAGGAACCGACGACGGCGACGGCCGACGATTCCATAAAACACTAGATTATCCAACAACTCGGGACCAGGGGAAAGCCGAATTCTTGCCACGAAATGACGGACAACGCATAAGAAGCCGCAAATCAAGAACACACGATAAAGCTTGAAGTGATGAACATTAACCCACATGATCCGATAAAGCGACCTTCCCTGCCTCGGCCAGGACTCGCATCCATCTAAAATCCAAAAATAAAATAAAAAATACACACAAGATGTCGCGCCAAAGACGTCCCACCGGCTGAACATTCCCCAAAACCACGCGCATACGTACACAAACACACACGCACAGATACACAAAACATGCACACACATCCATCTAAATTCAAACCAAAACTACACACCAAGAGATGTAGAGTAAAGGACTTCTCACCAGCAATACACAATTACACATCCTTCCGTGACACACACACACACACACACACACACACACACACAACAAAACCCATGCACACACGCCAATGCACAACACCGCTGACACGTGCGTCAACGCAGAACACGCAAACGAAACGAAAGCCACCAAGATCGTACTCATCCCAACTTGCCCAAACAAGGAAGCGAAGCTTCGCGCTCGCAACCGAAGCATGAACCTCATAGTAATACCCTCCGTTATGCCATCATACACGTATGATGCACTGCTTACAAGGAAAAGAAATAACTAAAAATGGGCGTGGTCCTAAGGGGTCCAGCACCAGAAAGGCCTTGGTAGAAACTGCGAAAAAAAAAGGGGTTAACAAGGGCTAAAATCAATACCAAATGCACGTATAGTGCGCAGTCTAAATTAACATAGCTTCGAAGGACGAGAACCAATAAACTTTCGAGGAGCATGGCTTTTGCGCGCCATCAAGGCTAGTGCTTGCAGAACATCTAGCAACACACTTCTAACAGCTTAACGCCAAGCGGGCAGTCACTTTCGCTAGTAGAAGAAATTTGGAAGATTACGTGCAAGGATTAGGGACGCAAACCACTCGGCCTGTGGTACACCAAAATACCCACCTCCTCATTTCCTCCTCTGACGCTGCGGCAAAGAAATATGTCCGAGCGCCTCCCTTCACCAGCTTGAAAGCCCACTTCTTATTCACTTCCGGAGCTCGGGCAACCGAGTATTTCAGCAACATCACCGCCCCATTGGGAGCTCTGTCCTGGAATAACAAACCCAGACATCACATCGATACTCTTAGGCCGTGTGAAAATTCAGCGATATTCTAATACTCTGATTTTCTTAAAGGCTAAGTGAAAATGCAGAATATCAGCAGCTTCTACAGCCTATTCGATACCTGCAAGCCGAAGCCATGTGGGTCAGAGCAAGCAGGGCACAAAAGATTTCAATATTTTTGTTAAATGCTTTATTAGGAAAACTCCGAAAATCACATTCCGTGACCCAGATCGAGATGGGAATCAAAAACGCATCTATTGCAATCGCTAACACATACAAGCACAAACATCCACACAAAACGTATAAGCATATCACGTGAACACGAACGTGCGCGTTAATACTAATGAAAATAAAACAGACGTGACCTTTGCAACAAAGCAACTGAAATTTTATGAACAAGTCGAGGGCGCGGGAAGATCATCCTTGGGTCATGGGGTTTATCACGGACCCCACACTTGCGGGAGAATCCCGGATAAAAAAAATAACTAATAACTAAAACAAGAGCAATTACAGATGACAAGACGGATCTGGAAAGCAGTTCAGAAGTGGAAGATGTCTCAAAAGACGATTCGAGCAACGCTCTAGTCCATAACATATCTGGCCCCAGGCTAGAGCACATCGGGGTCCAGGCTAGTGCATATCTTGCGACCAGGAGAAAGGGGCTAAGGGCGACGAGGAGAAAGGGGCTAAGGGCGACGGGAAATAAGGGGCTAAGGGTGACATGGAGAAAGGGGCTATGGGCGACGTGGAGAAAGGGGCTCAGGGCGACGAGGAGAAAGGGGCTAAGGGCGACGTGGAGAAAGGGGCTATGGGCGACGAGGAGAAAGGGGGCAAAGGAAGACGGGAAATAAGAGGCTAAGGGCGACGAGGAGAAAGGGGCTAAGGGTGACAAGGAGAAAGAGCCTATGGGTTACCTCGATAAGAAGGCTTAGGACTACCGATAGAAAGGGTTTGAAGCACAAAGAACTTAGCGGAAGTTGGAAGTTGGGCGGGAGGTGAAATCAAGGAAGCTCGTGATAAGTAGCGAGCGGTATCAGACGACCATATTTCTCGAGATGCCTGAGCAAGTACCGACAAGGAGCTAAATTTGTCCGCCTTAACGAACCGTGATCCGCTTTTTTTCACACGACGTGTTGACCTTTAAAAGGATTGACGTAACACCACGTGACCGCCAGGAACCTCCAGTTTGGGAGCTGGAGACGATTCTAAGTCATGCCAATAACAGCGGAAGACCACATGTTTCATAGGCAACATGTTACCGTTCAGATTAAAAAAAAACCTCGCCACTTCTTATATGCATGTGCAAATGCAATACTCATACAAAACTGCTAACATCTCACCGGAAAGTTGCAGCAAAAAAAAAAAAAAAAAAAAAAAAAAAAAAAAAAAAAAAAAAAAACCGACAAAAAACCCCCTTTGGTTTTTGTAGTAAAAAAAAAAGGTCTTTTGTTTCACAGCAA
>QQSS02212816.1:0-11280 GCA_003687565.2 Craspedacusta sowerbii
GATTATCGTTCGAAACTAGGCAAGGCAGTTTCTACTTTCCATGAACGACGCGGAAGTGTCCATGACCTTTCCCGACAATTCCCGTGGGTTGTGCGACGTAAAAAACTTTTTGTATATAAGGTCAGAGAATTCGACAGTTGAGATGGAGAATCTAGTGAGTAAAGAAGATCATGTATAAGAACCTATACTCTGATACTATCAATAGCTCTTTTGCTTCTTGAGAGGCTTCAACAACAGCCGATGACTGGACTCATTTGCTGCCACCGACAATCGATGGACTGCGCATCGTGAAATACTCCACTAACCTCAAACAAACAACCAAGGAACCAATATTATGGCCGTGAGTGCCAAAAAGGAGAGCCTCCATTCAGCTGTCTGTATGCAGGGTAAGGCATTGTGACAGATTCGTTACCACCTTCCTTGGTGAGTCCTTCTTATTACGACCGTGCGACTTCTTCGTCTGCTGGAATGGTCTTGAAAAACGACGGCAGTTCAATGCGACGACTACTTCACAATCGGTAGAGCGTTGACCTGCCTTCCATTGTGTACCGATGCTATGATCGCCGGGGGGTCAGGTAATGTAACTGCGTATTGCATTTTGGGGAATTGTTCGGGTTTATGGATCTGCTCGATAGTGTATTCGGAAGAGTCTTGATTCTTGCGCTGGCACTAGTGAGGACGTGTAGGTCACATTATTACTGTTTCTAAGCCTCCGCCTTACAAAGACGTGCTCTCGCGATGGGGGGGGGAGAAACAAACACATTGAATGAAGTACAAGATATTAACCATTACCCGCATGTCAGGATGGCCGAGCGGTCTAAGGCGCCAGACTCAAGAGTTAGGCTCTTCCCGACAGGGAGTAATCTGGTCCACGAATGTGGGCGTGGGTTCAAATCCCACTTCTGACAGTTCTTTTTTCCTTAATTGTTTGCTTATGTGGTCAAAGCCAATTGTTGCGAACTGCTTGCAGCTTGCTATATCTTATCATGCATTTTGGCAATTAAGTTCAGTAAATATGTTTAGTTGTTGAAACTATGTCATTGATCATTCCACTGACGACGCTAAGCGCGTTCATGCATATTTTCTTTATTAACTATTTCTACTATAACGTATTGTTTGATACAGTTGTAAACCCTTTAGAAGAAAGCTCATTTCCCATTTCCGTTTTGGTACTTTCCTATCTAACTTGTCATGCAGGATGCCGATCACCCCGCCAAGCAACTCCCTCGCCGTTCAGTAAATTCTCAGGATATCATTCCATCATTCAGAAATACCCATCTTCCCCCGCCCGTGGCACAGTCGATTTAAAAGTGGATTATTTATTAGTTGATTGTTGTCAGGTATTGGAATATACAAGTATTCCATAGTCGACGCGAGCACCCTGGTCTAATTGGGCCTCCTGTCTTTAGCATTTGTATTAATGACATGCATGACAGACCCATCTAATGCACACCACTACGCAGCTTATACTAATCTACTTCAACTGCTTAGAGCTATAAACAAGTTCAGAAATGGATTAACTTTGACTTAAGACTGCTACATAAATTACCCATGGCCAATAAAATTGTCTCAAATGAAGAAAAAACTGATATGAGTAGTATTCAAGAAAACTTTGCGTTCAGTGTCAAGCCTACGCACTCCATGCCCTTCCCAGCCAATCTTTGAACTTTCTCCTCCCCGCAAATATTCATCATCTTTTAAAGTGTTGGTGAACCCTTATTCACTGGAAGTTTTCTTCTTCCTTGCTTATTTTACTTACTATCTTGACTAGTGTTTTCCCTTTATGTTGTCTATTGCTCTAGTAATCGCAGTATGTTGGTACAAAGAAATACAGCATGGTGCTCACGCGGTCGGCGAGGTTTCAAAAGCCGTCATGTTGGGCCTTGCGAAGCGGGACCGATCCGCCACTTGTTTTTGATCCTCTGAAATCGAAGCTTCGTGCAGATGCACATGCAACTGACAGTACTACTTTTGTCATGTTTCAATACCCGTCACGCTCACGTAGAAATTACAAACGTTCTAGAAACTTCCTTGAACAACACTTCTAACGAATTAATTTTAAAAGCATTGCTACGCCATTCGAAAAGTTCGCTCGGCATCTCAGAAAAGTGGGTAGCGCATTGTCTATAGTGAGGTAGAAGGTAACAATTAACTGCTAAAATTATATTGAAGAACTACAAATGCTTCAGGGTTCTCAAGTTGGACTTAGTGGGTGCAGAAAAGTAGGTTTTGCTGTTCAAAAATGTAAGCTCTGCTGTTTGTTAATGCCCTGAAATGAAGTTGAGTGTACTTTAAAATACAACAATTCAAAGAAGGGCTAGTTACTGCAAAGTTTATTCACATTTTATCATTTGCAATTCTTTATTCGACAAGTCACTTTTCTGTAATGGGTATGATGGGTTAGCATTTTGGGGACCATTTTGTCAAGCCTTTCGACCACATAATAAATATCAGAAATGCATGTGACCACCCTTCAATGAGCTTTTCAAGCTTGCACCAATGCGACACCTGTTGTTCTTAATGAAAATACAATTTACCACAGCATACATGAGGTTACTGTTGAGAATACATAACTAGCTAAAAATGCTTCCCAATGTAGACCTTAGGAAGTTAACTTCAGTATGAGCATGATGATAGTGACTTGCCTAATAGTCCTCTCTTTGAAATACCAGGCAGGTATGCTGGGGGAAGGCAAAAAAAAAGACAACGCATTGGAGTGATTACTGACACAGGCTTGGTTCAACTTCTTACCAGCTAAATCATCTTTTTAGTATTTGGCCTTAAAGGTTAGGGGCTGTATGCTCAAGCCAACTCAAAATATTATGTACAAATGTGAGGCAGGTGAGCCATGTTTTTTTCGAATGTTGGCGTACATCTCCCAATGTAGTGAGGTAAAGCTCAATATGGCTCAACTAGGCTCAAAACACTCGTTGTTTTAACGTCATACAGGCGATCAATGTTGAGAGAGGAAGCTATCTGCAGCTGCTGCTACAGCGCACTGATAGCCCTTCATATTACCTTGTATCACAGAACTTGAAGAGCACGTTCTCAGCAGCTTATAGAAACATGGTTTGTGTCTGATCACCTCCATTACACAATCGTGTTACGAATATTTACCTTCACCATCCTGAAAAAGAAGACAAGTCTATATATCTGGGAGTAGTGCTGTTAAGCTGCGACAGTTGGCAGAACAGACAGACAAGGACAACACTTGTTCTACTAGAAATATTTGATATTGATTAGATACCATTGGTCATAAGTAAAGTCATACTGTTGCTAATGTTGCTCAAGTCTTACAAAATATAGTAAACATATAGTGTCATTTTTCTTCCTTTTCCAGCAGAAATTGATTTTCTGTTGCTTGTAAGAAGAAATTTGTCTAATTCGATGTGCTTCATAAGCTTTGGTTGTTTTAGGCTTATGCTTTACTACTTTGCAGGTATTACTTTAGTTTTGCGTGTAACCTCAGTAATGGTCTTTAATAAATTTTTGGACAAGCCATCCTTCGCTTTGCTCAACAAATGATTGCTACTGAAGAATTGGTTTGACAACATGCTGTTGAAAATGTGGCTAGCACCTTTGATTACAAGTAATACCCTACTCGTTCACAAGGAAACAATCTTTGTCAAAGCCAACAGCTTGAGCTGTGAATACTTACCAGAATCAACATTTAAAGCTTTTCCAAATGTTCTTATTCCGTTTTGCTGACATCCACGAACAATTCAAGTATAGCTCTGATCTCAAAGAAAAAGCCCTGCTTATCCAGTTTTTCAAGCTTGCACCAATGCGACACCTGTTGTTCTTAATGAAAATACAATTTACCACAGCATACATGAGGTTACTGTTGAGAATACATAACTAGCTAAAAATGCTTCCCAATGTAGACCTTAGGAAGTTAACTTCAGTATGAGCATGATGATAGTGACTTGCCTAATAGTCCTCTCTTTGAAATACCAGGCAGGTATGCTGGGGGAAGGCAAAAAAAAAGACAACGCATTGGAGTGATTACTGACACAGGCTTGGTTCAACTTCTTACCAGCTAAATCATCTTTTTAGTATTTGGCCTTAAAGGTTAGGGGCTGTATGCTCAAGCCAACTCAAAATATTATGTACAAATGTGAGGCAGGTGAGCCATGTTTTTTTCGAATGTTGGCGTACATCTCCCAATGTAGTGAGGTAAAGCTCAATATGGCTCAACTAGGCTCAAAACACTCGTTGTTTTAACGTCATACAGGCGATCAATGTTGAGAGAGGAAGCTATCTGCAGCTGCTGCTACAGCGCACTGATAGCCCTTCATATTACCTTGTATCACAGAACTTGAAGAGCACGTTCTCAGCAGCTTATAGAAACATGGTTTGTGTCTGATCACCTCCATTACACAATCGTGTTACGAATATTTACCTTCACCATCCTGAAAAAGAAGACAAGTCTATATATCTGGGAGTAGTGCTGTTAAGCTGCGACAGTTGGCAGAACAGACAGACAAGGACAACACTTGTTCTACTAGAAATATTTGATATTGATTAGATACCATTGGTCATAAGTAAAGTCATACTGTTGCTAATGTTGCTCAAGTCTTACAAAATATAGTAAACATATAGTGTCATTTTTCTTCCTTTTCCAGCAGAAATTGATTTTCTGTTGCTTGTAAGAAGAAATTTGTCTAATTCGATGTGCTTCATAAGCTTTGGTTGTTTTAGGCTTATGCTTTACTACTTTGCAGGTATTACTTTAGTTTTGCGTGTAACCTCAGTAATGGTCTTTAATAAATTTTTGGACAAGCCATCCTTCGCTTTGCTCAACAAATGATTGCTACTGAAGAATTGGTTTGACAACATGCTGTTGAAAATGTGGCTAGCACCTTTGATTACAAGTAATACCCTACTCGTTCACAAGGAAACAATCTTTGTCAAAGCCAACAGCTTGAGCTGTGAATACTTACCAGAATCAACATTTAAAGCTTTTCCAAATGTTCTTATTCCGTTTTGCTGACATCCACGAACAATTCAAGTATAGCTCTGATCTCAAAGAAAAAGCCCTGCTTATCCAGTTTTGAGACTAAAATTTCGAGATCAGCGGCTTATCCCTGTGCCACGACAATATCTCCATATTGTGGGAGAATGGCCAGAACTGGGCTTCAATCGCGGCCACTCGTTTCACCGTCACGTCTGGTCCAACCATCAATGCTGGCTTGGAAATCATTAGCGGGTGGCTCATTCATCTAATCGTTACAATCCATGTGCGCATACACAGCTTGATTGTTTTTTTCTTAACAATGAGATGCACCACTCAGCTGGAACTTCTCTCCTCCCAAGATCTGTTTAGATCTCGAGAACGTTCATCAAACGGTCGCAACCAGGACATACGTCTAGGTCGCAGCCGCAGCTTCACGCTCAGAGAGAAGCACTCAGCCTCATCATCGTGGTTTAGCCGGGTGTCTATGTTGAGGAACAAAGACGGGACGCGTACTATAGAAATGATCCTAGTAAGTACGGTCTTAACCTGTCAAAAGCGCAATTAAGCGGCCACTAAAAGCGTGTTATTTGTCGGTTGTGGTGCTCGTATTAAGTTGCATATGCGCATGCCCATGATTTAGCGCAGGTACCGGCTTGAAGTTAACGCTAATTGGCTCAAAATAAACTCATGAAATCTTATCACATTCCCTGTTCGGAACAAGTTACGCATTTATTCCGCTTATTTATTCAGTGTTTCGCAATTTACGCGGGCATTTACTTAGCTGCTCAATGGAGCAATTACACATGGACCATTTACTAATGAATTTATCTATGTATTTTTTTTTACTGTCTATTGAATATTCATATAGTTGTTTATTTACTTACTTACTTATTTATTTATTTATTCATCTGTTTATTTATTCCCTTATTTATTCAAGTATTTATTTTCTTATATGCGTGTTTCTCCCCAGTTACTGATATATTATTCACCTGCATATCTGTTCTATTTCTTACTCATATACGAATTCATTTGTCATTTATTTAGATACGTGAATTTTACCTATTCAATTTCATAGCATTACGAAAAAAACGCTTGTGTATAGCCGTTGACCATCACACACGTCTTATTTTCCTTGCTATCGAAACTCAAGGATGACATTTAATGATGATGCCTCTTGAAAAAGGCAGATCCGTAACTGCCACAAACCCCTCGCACTTGCTAAATGAATAAGAAAGTGGGGAAATTCGTAAGCTTTCCGCGAATATGCTATGGACTGTTCTTACCAGTAGACATGGAGTTCGCTTCGGGTCGACGGCACTATGAGATGACAGCGACTTGAGTAGAGGTGGCCAGAATCGAGTCGTACAAGCATCGCCATTAACTATCGAAGCGATCTGTGGCATGAAGTAGCGAGATGGTTCCTCAAAACCACTCATTTCTTTTGTGAATGCTGGGTATTGCTGGTTTTTAGGGGCTCTTTGACACCTGTGGATGATGCTTGCTTTCTGCTCTTCTGATATCGTAATTGCAATATTAAATTACGTTTTTGCGGCGTGCGCTTGGGTGCAGCTGTGTATGTATGTGTGTGTGTGTGAGAGAGAGAGAAAGTGTGCGGGTATGTGAGCGAAAGTTTATTATCACAAATAAATCCATATGGACAATAAATCTTCAAGTTTTTAAATACGTCATAAAACAAAACTTGTATGACAATTGCATGAACGGAAGTGTGACGCATGGAAATTGTTCCTCACAATAACACAAATTATTGAGCTATTTAGCTTAGAGACGCGACAATTTCATGACAAGACTCCATTTCGGAAGTTAGGACACTGATCGAAGAGAGGATAATATAAAGGATGATATTTATCTATACTCGCTCTTTGGTAATCTTAAGTAATCTTGGTAATAAAAAAATAATGGGAGCGACTTAGCTGAGAAGCGAATAAACGTTTTGCTAGGAAGAGATAGAAAGCCGTTTATGGGAACTCGTCTCACTGAACACAGAGCATTGGTGCGCAGAAAAGCAATTTAACTGCATATGACATTTTTCTTTTGGTGGTCGCTGGGTATTGCTCCTTTCGAGGGTGGCTGCGACACCTGTGGGTTATGCTTGCTTTCTGCTCTTCTGATGTTGTGAAAGCCTCGATTAGGTATTAGTGACGATACAAGAAAAAAGGTGACTCTACATGTCACTGCAGGAACGCATGTTCTTTCGCGGGTAAAGCATGGGCATCTTACACGCCTCACCAAGCTCCCGAGGGCTGTCCCTATTTTCCAGTAAGGTTTGTATGTTTTTTGACGATAACAGTGATTGCAATTGCTCTTAAACGCATTAGCGTTGTTAGGCAAGTTTTTATATCTATATATATATATACGTATATACTGCGGCCGGGGAGAGGTCCCACCTATCAGAGTGCGGCCGCAACACTATAGACAGGCAGCCTCGTTTTGGATTTTAGATCTACCCATGTCCTGGTCTTGCATTTCCCTTGAAGCATTGCCTTGCCCATTCGCCCTGTTGGGTCAAAGTAATGTGTCGCGGTTGCACCGGCGTAAGGCTCTGAACTAGAAATTCAAATGTTAAATGGGCCTAAGACTTAATTTCGAGTTCAGAGCAATTTCCTTTTTGTTTGGGATGGTAGCAGAAGAGAATAAAATGATTTGGAGGAACTTATCGTTAATTCTGATAGGTTTCGCCATTTATACTCTCCACTTACTTGACTTCCCAAGTGAAAATTTTGTGTTCATATTGGGAATGTGGATGAGAAGGTATCTTCGCTTAACGCAGTTTTTGGAAATATATTTTGCGACGAAGACTATAGAGGATGGCATTTTCCTACTGAATTTATTGTGACCTCAACATTAGGTCACAATTAGTGGGGATAAAAAAAAATGCGGCATGAAACATGTACAGCGACAAAAACAAAAAAGCCATATGATTATGGTGCATCAGTAAATGATCATTGCACGAGTTTGAAAACCCTATGGTATTATTTATTTCTGACAGATTTTCAGGTACTTTCTGTTCTCAAGATATTCACAGAAGTTAAATGCAAAGAAACAAAAACAAAAAAAAATGGGCTTCACTTTGTGTGTGAGACTAACTGACAATATGAAAGGCCATACAAATCCCAAAAAGGTTTGGCTTGAATGCGCCTGATTTTGAAATCATCTCTCTATCCATCCCTCTAAACAAATCTCTGCTCATGAGAAAGAGCTTGCAAAGAAATTATCTGTATATGTATTTACCTAACATCTAAATCTGATGTAAATCTATGTAGATAGGTGAGAGCAAACATGTTGGCAAGAGGTTTTCTGAGCACCAAGGTTGCAAACCTGTAAACCTTAAATCAACAATCTATTTAAAATTGACAAAAACCTTGCTTTTTGTTTACTAGTTTAAGAGAGGCATGTACACTTTCTAATATGCTGCAGAATTACGGACTTGAATAACAACGTCCAAGGGGGACTGCCATGCCTAACTTCATTCTTTTATATTGAAGGTTTGATTGGGCGGTGGTGCATAAGTTTTGCACAGCTTCATAGTCTTCGGGTATCAGTTATGCTGTTTTGACATCCTTGTTCAAGCTCTTCATTCAGTCGAATTAACTGTCCATAGTCGTAATCAGCTCAGTGTTGGTATCGTCCCAAATAAGTATGCAACACAAATACTGCTAGGCGCCTAACTTTAAACATCTATATTCTTTAAGACCAGTTACACGGGACATGTCATTATAGAAGGAAACATGCAACTATTAATTTTTCTCTTAATTAATAGTAGGAGTAAAATGTTTTATTGGTTTACCAGTGACTGACTTAGTTGAGGAATTACGTTATCAGCGACAGTCATCACTTAACATTTAAGATCTTCTTAGGTTACGAATTCTGATTGCCTCGGTACAGTTCTTGAAATAAACTAAATCAGACAAAACGAAGAATAATAAAATTTTAAACGTAAACCTGTACCTCATATAGCTGTATGGCAAACCTTAATTCTGATTTTGTAAAACCGCGCCATAAATATTGCAAAGCCACCACAACCCCTTTCTGGACACACTACATAGAAACTTGATTGTCATGGATTTAGCACATGCATTACTATTTTCCAAAACATGAATGTTCCTAGTCTGAATTATATTATGCTACAGTAATTCTTCATGAATTTCATTTATACAGCTGTGTAAATACTAAACACTGGTTTCACCTATACTATTTTTTAAGCGCACTCCGATTACTACGGATCAAAAAAATCTTTCTGCGTAGGCAACAATTTTGAAATACTTAACTCGCGTTCTCACCCAACAGGTTCACTTAGCCACGATTGAGCTCTTGTACAGGCGAACTTATCAACTTTCAGCACATGATAGACTAAATTCAGGTACTCAAGTCGATAACCTCCTCAGCTTCCTTTCACAGATACCCACACACGCTGCAATTCAGAAAATACTTTATTTACATACAGTTTCCTTTTTTATTAATTTTTTTTTTTTATGGGTCCGGTTGCTCGGCGGTTAACAGCGAAGCAGGCTGGGCCGTTTTCTTTCAGGTCACAAGAATATACATGTTTTTATAAAAATGAAACAAAATCGTGCAGTAAGTACTTGACGCGACGTCGTATGTTGTTTTCTAAAGGAGTGTCTGCGGCTTAAGACACAGCTCTTTACATGTTATAACGTCCTAAGAATGTATTAATCTATTCCACGAAATATTTTTAAAAGGTCTAATATTGCCCATCGATTGAAGACGAGCTGCAACTGCAGAGAATGTGTAATCGCGGGATCAGGTTTCAAATCGCTGCTCTGGCATCCGACGTCCTCTTGAGAAACTCCAAACGTCAATAGTAAGAGTCAAACTAAAACGCTATCGCAAAAACTAAAGTAAGAAAAGTATTACAGATATAAAGCTTTGCAAACTCGACTCTAATTCGATTGATGCTGCGCCTGCGATGTAAACGAGTGGTTTCAAATATTCATCTTCCAGCGGACTACATGAATACCCAAAAATGCAAACTCTGCAAAGCTCCGAAAAGTTACTAAATAAACATATTTTGTACAATTTGAATCATTCAACTTTTTGCTTCTGTTTAGCAATATGATATTTAATATGTATAAGTGATTTGAGTAGTCTCCGAAGTGTCTGCCAAGTTTGGACTGGTGTATCGCTTGAGTTCTCATGAAATATTCTACACCTTGTGGTCCATATAACATATACTGCGTGCGCTATTAACGTGGTGGTAAGCTTGCCTTGGCTTATGCTTCTGTCGGTGTATTCGGACAGATCTCCAAGTATGAGATGGGCTTGCTTCAAAATGTTGGTGGTATTGAGGATTCCTTGAATAAATGGCGAGATTTTGCTCCACAAATAGGATGGGATCTCACATTCTGCAAAGCAGTGCATGAAAGTTTCTCGATGTTTTCTACACGCTCTACATGCGTCTGCTGATGGCAAATTTTTTTACTTGTGCAAGTTTCTTAATAATTTGCTCATGAATTCGCATGTTATATGAACTTTATGTCATAGTTTCCACAAAGCTTCATGTATGTGGTTTGGGCTATGGTCTTGAAATGATGTTGCCCATATATTGTTCCAATTTAGCAAATTCCTGTGCACTAGTTTATTCCAGTATTGTGTACCTGGAATTTCAACATGGGGTACGTTGTTGCCTAGCAGTTTAACATAAATTTCCTTAGTAGCAGGCGCCTTAAAAGAACCGTTTGGTGTAGTTTTTTTAAAAATAAATCCGTGTTGGTCTTGATGAAGGCCAAAGCATCAGTATAAAAAAGAGGATCACAGTCTCCAATTATTAGGTTTTGGGGTCCTTTATTATTCACTAAATTTTTTCATTTTATGGGTTCAATGGCTTCAAAGTGTGATCCGAGCCAATATTTTCCAAATAGCGCCCAGTTTTCCGTGCATTCTCTGTCAAACATTTGCGCTTGTACTTAAAGCCTTAAGGCTGATGCTTGGTGCTCCACGTTGGTAAGTGCAAGTCCGCCTTGCTTTAGTGGCTTGCACAAGTGCTGCAGTTTAATGTAGGAATTGTTTTCAGTGGACCAAATAAAATCTCGTACTTTGTTATTTATTTCCTCGATTGCCCATTTGGGTACTGGTAGCGTATGCCCTATATGCAAAATTTTTGAGAGCGCTAATGCTTTCGTAACTATTACTTTGCCTTTTGTGGATAGCGCTCGCTGTCGCCACCACTTTATTGTGATTTTGACTTTTTGTATTTTTTGTTTATAGTTGGGTAATGTACCAGTTTACGCATATAAATTCAGTCTGAAAATGTCAGCAGCCAGCGGTGGGATAAATGTGGGATATGC
>QQSS02212827.1:0-11280 GCA_003687565.2 Craspedacusta sowerbii
CATACATACATACATACATACATACATACATACATACATACATACATACATACATACATACATACATGCATGCATACTCACGTACTTCAGCACATAAATAGATAGGCGCGTAAATTAACATGCAGCTGCATTATTATGCGCAGTATTCTTTTCTTTTTCACTTTTCTTTTTCGTTAGGAGTGGTTGCGAGGGCCTGGTGCGCTGATTAGTTGGTCGACAGCAATCGTCGTAGTATATTCTGTTACTGACTCCCGTAGCTTCACTGTGGCGTCTTCTATTCTTGATCTTGTGCATTTGGCACTGGCGCGCGAACGTTGTAATGTTCTTCTGGTCGGCAACAAGCGAGATTTGGACCACCATCGGCAGGTGGCTACTGTTGATGGTAGGAAGTTAGGGAAGAAGCATGAGGCAGAATTTTGTGAGCTTTCCGCGGCCGACGACTTCGACCTTGCTCAAAACGTTTTCAAGGGTTTTCTAGTTCGGATTTTGGCTGGCAGAAAAGAAAAGCATTCTCATCCTTCCACTTACATTAATCCCATATCGCGGAAGAGCCACCTACGTGAGATTGGGCATGTGGTTCTTCAGCCGTCGCAGAAACCGCGTCTTACCAGGCAAGGTCACTGCGAGCCGCGTGACGGAGATGATATATTCGTTGCTAGTGAGAGGACACGTTCGCACTCCTTTGACTTGTCGCAGATTTCGCATCCGACGTCGGCCTTACCTTTATCGCCGTCGCCGAAACAAAGGCGATACCGCAAGCTGTCGATGCCACTGCTGTTTGGCAGACATAGCAACCACAAGTCAACCCTTGTCGACGGTTGATCCGAATATACGGTCAGATAGCACAAATTGTGTCCTTGTATCTGAAGTGCGTAGTTCAAGTCTGCTGTCTTCGTTCATCTCTCTGTATGCCGCATGCCTAAGTTTCTGTGACATATTATATCTATTATATGTATAAATATATCAATATATATATATATATATATATATATATATATATATATATATGTATATCTGTGTGTATGTATGTACGTATGTATGCATGCATGTATGCATGTATAGCCGTTTAGTTTTTAGTGTATGCAATCAATAAGTGTAAGTGAGGATACTTATGACGAATGTATGTGAGGATAATTGCAATGATGAAATTTATCGGCTAGCTCGAATGCAATGTTGACAATCGTTCGGTATAACATCGGTCTATAGTTAAAACTTGCTGCGCGATCACATTAAGTGTTTATGTCGTCACATTTCCCGGCTGAGACTTTCGAGGTTCTGATGAATTATTTGGTTTAAGGCTGGGCAGTTTCTCACAAATAGTCAACACAGGCATACTTGCCAAGCCACGTATTGCAATTTCTAGTGTTTGGACCAGCCATTGCCTGCTTCTTCACTTCCGCAAAGGGCTTATTGTAAAACATTCACGACTTGAGTGAATCCTGGTTGTGAACGCAATTTCTTCGTTAGACCTCAGTCACGATGATTCCGTAGTCAGATCTTCCACTCTTCGTTTGCTGGTTCTTGGTAAAATTTTGCGGCATGACCTGCTAAATGAAGCACGCCTTTGTTTGTAAGTAAGTGAGCATAAGGGTGCGCCAGACAGAATGGGTACTTATTCTCATTCCCATTGGCATTCCCCTTCTTTTTATTTTCTCCCGTCCTTTGCGATTTTTTTCCTACATTTTCAAACATTTTTTTAGTTAGAGGATGCACTACACATACGTGTGTATCCTGCGCTGGATTTTAATACGTTTGCAGTATTGATTTCTCTGTACCTGTCATGCGGCGACTTTGCCTATGCATCATTATAATATCTAATGATATAAGTCTTCGATCTCTTAGCCCTGGTGATGTGGGATCTGGATTGTTCACATAACAGCAACAGATATTAAAAATGCATTTAATTCTCTTAAACCCCATTGGTTCTCTGGTTATGATGATTTCAGCATTGATGTAATTAAAGCTGTCTCTGATGATTTAATAGTCCCTTCAAGTATTATTTTCAATAAATCAGTTGAGCAGGGCATGTTCCCAAATGCAATGAAGATAGCTTAAGTCATCCCCATTCACAAAGCAGATGAACAACCTGATTTGAACAATTATCGACCTATATCTATTTTGCCAGCATTCTCTAAAATTTTTGAGAAGATTATACACACAAAGCTGTCAATGTATTTGGAAAAACAGCAATTGCTGTACATGAAGCAGTTTGGTTTCAGGAGAATTTGCTCTACGGAATTTGGCATAGTTGAGCTAGTGGAGTGTTTCACACGCAATTGAGCGTAGGCAGTACACTGTGGGAGTATTCCTAGGCATAGCAATAGCCTTTGACACAGTCAACCATAACATTTTACAGGAGAAACTGCAAATGTATGGCAATAATGACAAGTCTAACAAATGGTTTTCAAGTCACCTGTGTGATAGAATGCAATATGTGCAATTAATGAATGCGAATTCTGGGCTGTTGCCTGTGATATGTGGAGTCCCAATAGGTTCAATTCTTGGCCCACTGTTGTTTCTGATATATGTAAATGGCTTGGTCAACTCAGTATGTTTGCTGACGATACTAATGTTTTTTATTCTCATGAGAGTATTCATACTCTGTTCTCGATATTGAATGAGCAGCTGAAACTAATATCAGCTTGGTTCCAAGCCAACCGCCTGTTCCTTAACTTAAAAAAAATATATCTATGGTTTTCGGAAGTGAGAAAGACACAGACGTCCTACCACTTTCATTAGGAAACTTGATGTTAGACGGAATTTTTATAAAGCGTGCCTATTATTCAAAGTTCCTTGGTGTCACCTTGGACGAAAACCTGACTTGGGCGAAGCACATAAGTGAAGTGACAACAAAGATATCTAAGAACATTGGAGTCATTAGTAAAGCAAGAAAGTATTTGGACTCTGATGCCTTAAGATCATCATACTTTGCATTTATTTATCCTTATATTTCTTATGGCAACATAGCTTGGGGCAGCACATATAAAAGCAGGCTAACAAAAATATATAAGCTACAAAAGCGCACAGTGAGAATTATGTCACACGTTGAGAGGACATCGAACTCAAGGCCTTTGATGGTACACCTTGGAGTACTTAACGTTTACGAAATAAATGTTTTACATACTATGGTTTTTCTTTACAAGCACCAGCACCACTTACTACCCGAAGTGATTACACCTTACTTTCAACGTGTTCAATATCGGTAAAATATTCGCCTGATGAAATACGGCTACAGGGAAAAGCTCTTTTTTGGTAAAAGAAAACACAGTATTGTCTGTCGAGGGCCGTATGTATGAAATCGCTTAAATTGTGCAATTGCTAAGGTAAGTCCAACCCTTAGTAACTTTAAACACGAAATGATCAAGTTTCTCCGACGCTTGCCATCCACTGAATTCGTTTGGTAAAGAAGCAGTCTACATGTTACGATCTAGTTGACCTGGCCTCAAAATTTGACTGAAAAGATGCTTAAAACATCCTAGTGAAACCATAGAATACGGTACATCGCGGTACATTACCAGTTTGGCACTGGACGCCATTATAGCGAACGCGCTTCGGCTTATACGTCCATATAGTGGACGATTATTGTCCCCTGATGGTGCTTCATGAAAAGCCCCATGGCCTTCTCGAAGAACCATGCCGTGAATTCAATATAGATTAGCTGAACTGGTTCAAAACCTCTTGTCGAAGGGTGTTCGTATTTTATGAGGCATATTTTTATGATGTGGCGAATACATTTCTTCTACTACTTCTACTACTTTGCATGAATTCCAGCAAATGTATTATATTTTATTGCAGCCCCTGGACCTGTCTAGGCACGGGCCAATAAGTACATATTAGTTAAGTCAATTGCCGTCCTCAGAATCATGCACATCAACTCATCCCGTGAAGGAGAACTCATCTTGCCTGCATCACTTTGTGTACAAGCCTTAAATATGTATGTAATTCCTGACCTTGATTTTTATCATTTCATATATTATTCTATATATTAGATATCATTTTTATTCCGAAGTGCAACCCTCAAAGTCTTCGTAGATTCACATCATGGAAATATAGTTTTTTTTTCAGCTCTTCAAACTTCTGGCATTAAAGTGCAACTCGGACAATGAAAAAGGGGAAGTTGGGAGTTAATTTGAGCAGCTTCTAAAGATCTGAAAATGGACCATAAAAACTCTAGGGAGCAATTTTTGTGCGGCAAAATCGATTTAAAATGCAATCTCAACGTACGAGTTAAAGTTGCAGCCACGTGCAAGGTCCAACGAAGTCTTGCCACAACTTAACTTTTCTATCGCCAGTTTTTGCCAATCGTAAGCTTATCTCAGCGCAGATTGTGGGTTTACGTGTTTGTCTGTGTGTAGATTGTGTGTGTGTGTGTGTGTGTGTGTGTTTGTTTGTGAGTGCGTGCCGGTGAACGTGCATGTGCTTGTGTGTTTTGCGATTGTCAACAGAAGCAAATTAAATTTCAAAACGACCCAGGGCGTTTAGCATGGGAAAAAGAAATAGTTGTAAAGGCGCAATATGTATATTCCGGTATTTGGGGATGCTATAGATGATTTCAAACGACAACTGGAGGTCACGTAAACCGAGAAAGTAACGCGGAAGACTTTAATGCCACTCGTGTTGGAAAAGCTATCCCCTGCACAGGACATTCTAACCTAAATAGCTGAACGCAATAGTAATGCAGTCATAATTATTTCGGTGCCCAGATGGTTCGGTACGTATGTTGTACTTGCTCCATGTTCCGAAGTCACTTGAAAATTTTTTCCAATGTGTCTATATTCCTTCCACTCTTTTACAACGCTGCATTCTCCCAGTTATACAATACAATCATTTCGATTCCCCACACAATAGGAATATTGGCTGTTATTGTTTTTATTGATTATAATTATTTTGCTTCTCTTTACCGACCCCTAGAGCTACTAGAACTACGCTTGTCTATCTCGTTCAGGTGCAGACTTGAAACAGCTGAAGTCACGATCAACAAACCACAAACAAAAGAGACATAAACCAAAATCATTTCATTGTTCCGCTTTAGACATTGCGGATTCAGGTTATCAAGGTCGAAAAAAACAGTATTTTCTTGTAGAATGCTATGGTAACCATGGCGATGAGAAGCAGTACAATTTCGCCGCATTCCAGTAGTTGGCCATACTGTGCAGGTATTTATTCCGAATATTTGATACGATTGAATTATTTTGCATCTACTTAGCGTCCACCAAGAGTCTTCTTGAACATGCTTGACGGCATTAAAACTTTTGGATTTCAAGCATTCGTGAAAGTGTGCTGTTCCATTCACAATCTTGCAAGCGAACGATGTTCCCCTAACTCCCTCTCCCGCAGCGTTTTCGGGGAAACCCCGCTGAATTTGTAGTTCAAAGTACAACGATGTCATGTGAAATCTTAGGTAGACTGCTCTTCGATGCTTTAGATTCGAAGCGAGCAATGATGGAAGTCATGTGATCATAAGTTTAGCAATGTACATTCTCACTTTGATTGATGTTTTTTTTTAATAATAAGTGTGTTGACATGCGTTTTGATACTAATTTTGTTCAGTGTTTGTGTATAGCATATTTATGTATATTTATGTCTTGTTTATGGATAGTGCAGCTGAGATTGAGAGCTAGGCCTACAGCAATCACTTGTGAATTCTCAGGTTGCGACTGTGTCATTATTAATAAGGTGTTGTAGGTAATATTCCAAGTTTTAATTTGTGACTTAAACAGCTGTTGTTTTTTGGGCTATTAGATACCCTACGTCCATTAACTATAGCGCATTAGAAAGGTATATAGCTAATAATGATGTACAAAACTGGAATGTAATATTACCAGTTGTTTAATTGTTACACGATCTGAGTGCAAGAAAATTGCCAGCATTTCATACTTAGTTCATTGAAATGCATGCAGGTTACAGCCCCTATCAGGGAAAAGTGATAATAACCCTAATAACCGTATGGGAGTGGTTGCTTGTCTATATCCTTATTTTAGATATTCATGTCATTAGTTTCTTACTCAGAATTCAGATCTAACTGAATCTTGTTATGTTCATGACATTGTAGAACTAACCTAATGTCAGCAAAGCTGAGAGCCAAGAAAATAATCTAACTGTCTTATCATTATTAGCTCTCTCAGTACTGAATAGCGATCTTGCCCATGAAATATAGAAATTTAAATTTAAATCTTTGTACCATGAATTTCTACTCCCAAGTTTATTATGGGCTTGTGCTTTCCGTGATGTTGACTTTCCGTGATGATGTTTCTTTCAACGTTTTGAAGGTATTGTGGAGATGTAAAATCTGATCATGCTCTTTGATTTCAATGAAGTGAGGAATTTGGATAAGGAAATTTTGAAAATTGTATAGCATGAGGCCTAATTTGTGAAATGGCGAGGTTCTCCATATGGAATAGTCCTCTGGGTAATGCTGGGTATTTGCCTCTGTGTATTTACAAATAAAACATCACAACTTCTGCGAACAGAAAAATAACCTTATGTATTAACTTTGTTTGCTGACCACAACTTACGTGGCATAGAGTCTGTTCTGCTTGCCAATATTACAAAAGAGATGCTCTGGCTAACTTGGTTTGGGCATTATACTATAATGAAACTCTTGTACTTAACATCAGAAGTTAATTGAAATGAAAATTAGGCTTGTTATGTAGTTTTCTAAAGAAAGTACCCTAAGTAGAATGATTAATTTAAAATGCTGGCGATATGTTGATATTGCCTAGCCCTTCAATAAAAAATTTCATGGCAAGTGTAAGTGTTGGGATTTAGTGCTTTCAAAACCCAGCAGTTGACATTTTGGTCTACTTTTGTTGCTGATTGTGATTGAATGTTTCTGGAGTCGCTCTACAACTGTCTTTTTCCAGTTTATTTATTTTCCAGTCTGTTACATAAGCATTTAATGCATTTACTGAGCCTTTAACTTCAGTTTTAACATTTCTTGCAGATCTATAGCCAATGGGATGAGACCCTAGATTGTAGCAGCTTTTATGCAAAGCTGTTGGAGGCATGCTTTTTTCAAACTGTGTTCTTGCATGTATGATTCTTTGTGTTGTTCAACATCATGATTGTAGCCAATTGGTATTTAAGAAAGGAGTTCTGTCAGATTTCCATTCAGTTAAGCCGATTTCAAGAATAGCTTTTGGAAGTTGCAGGTATGTTTTTTCACATGTGATTTTGGAAAGTGAGTTCTACGGCTTGCTTTTATTGTTGTGTTACATTCTGCAGGGACGCGTTTTACATTCATTCTAACTAGCCACTTTTGCCTAGACAGAATTTTTCAGCTGATCTTTTTGTGAGAACATAATTCATTGTGCAGCTCTGCCCAAGCTGCAAAAATTCATATACTAGCAGCCGAGGGTGCATTCTCTATTGTTTTACGAATATTTTATACAAAACCTTGTGAGGTGGTAACTGATGAGTTTTGTTTATGTGGCTTTTGTTCTTCCATGAATCAAGAATTTCCAGTCACAAAATGCTTGAAGCCCATTGTTAATAATATGACCATCCGAGCTAGTTTCTGTCAAGGTTGAATGTAGAGAGCTCGAAATTGTACAGGCTATGATTTCATGCAGCATTCGATAACGAAAGATTCAAGGCTCATAATTCCAACGACATTGTTTCAATGGTTGCCACAAGCAGCAATGGCATGTATCATTACATCACCTATTAGATTTGCTTGCTAGAGTTAGAACTTCAAGGTAATATGTATTAAGTAAGTCGGTATTAAGTAAAACAGTGATCCTTGGATTAAAACAGAGTGTGGATATGTGATCTTTTGATCATGATAAATGATTATCTTAAATGCAACAAGAAAGCATGATAAGCAGTGTATGTGGATTCTGCAATTATTCTCAACATTAAAATTTTTTTGAGTACTCCCATGTAGAATGGAAAAAAAAAACAGTTTTTTGGTATGGTTCATCTACTTCAGCGAAATGCAAACTTATTTTGTCAAGAGTCCATAGTTTACAATGAAGAAGCTCTTGAGTGACCATAACTTTCCATTATGCATCCATTTGTTTACTTGCCTCTGTGCAACTATCTAGAAGTGTTTCAGGCACCTCCAAATGCTGTCATTTTGTGTGTTGATGTCTTTGATTTTTAAAATCAAAGTTTTTAAGCATACCTAATTCAATTATCAAAGGAGCAAAAGTGGTAGAAATTAACCCCTTCATGTCAATTTTCCTTGGGTTGGTGAATCCGGGGGTGGGGTGGTAAATCTATGGTTAGGGGAATCCATTTCCATCTATAGCAATTAAACTATTTAGTTTCTATTTTTGTAGTTTATTGAGCTTGATAATGTTTGCATTTAACTAACCATGAAATGTTCAATGAATATTGCTTTGCAGCGTTGTTGCTGATGAACACAGCCATGAGTTGAAAAAAAATTTAAGAAAGTCTTATTCCAGATCTGGTCTTACTTATTACGTTACCTTTTCTTCGAAAAAGCCACCTGGCAGATATCTTCGGTCGATATCAGCAAGAAGGGGTCAAGATCTCATCTATTGGTGATAACTCATCAATAGGAACTGTACTGGTTCCTGTATCTATTTCAATTGCCAGTATTTATTGTTGATTTATTGACCTTTTCTTGCACCTATAGGTGGTTGATATTGCCAAGTTCATTTTGCATGTATTTCTTTAGTAAGCACAACTATCATCAGCATTTGTGGCCACATGTTGTTAAGCAGAATGCTGATGTTTGGCTTTGGCTAGGAGATGGTATGATTCCTTATCTTTCCTTTTTTTGCTTGTGGCCATATCGGAAATTATGCATTAGGTTTAACGGCCAGGTGAAGACTTGAGCTTATGTTGCGCTTTCTTTGCTCATGTTCAAATCATGACTGGTTGTGCCGTATAGATGTCGATTCCTGTATGTTTAAAGACCTTCAGCGATTTGATAATCAATTATAAGGCGAAAGGACGCTAGGTGTGCCTTTGTGTTGTCTCTGGTTTATTCCCTTGGTAAGAAACTTATGGATACTGTTCGTTGCCTGTTTTGGCTGGCTTTCAAGTGTCGGTCTTGGCGGTATGGCAAATCAGCCGTCCCACGGTCGCAAGTCATCGTCTATCAATGAAGCTATTTGAACGGGTAGAAATCAAATTGGAACTATAGTTATGCGGTCAAGATTGTAGAATGGACATCTAAGGGTGAACTTTTGTTTATTCTCACAAATGCATTTGAGTTTTACAACACTTTTAGGCCAGGTCAGGTTTTCATAAGGTTGTAATGATTTTGTCTCAAAAATCCCAGTTCTCCTTCTGATTGATTTCTGTTTTAGCCTCTGCTAGGTAGACCTGAAACATTGATCTTTCGAGGGCTCGTTGTCTCTATGACCTGCATTTTATATGGGTATGAATTTGATTTTTGGCAGGAGATGTGGCATAGGATGCGTGCTGTACTGATTGAGGGACTGAATATTGTAATATTAACCAGCGAGGGGATTTGACGATTGCGCCCCTTTACTTCGAGTTTACTGAGGTTCGCTACCAGCTTAGACTAAGGGTGGTTGGTTGGTTGGGAAGAGCCAGGAATTTTTCCGGATTCGCAGTCCATCGATTATAGTTAACAGAAGATGAGGCCAGTCGTCGAACGAAGGTTGAGCCTCTCGAGGAGCTAAAGACGTTAAGGGAGGCTCCGACGACTGGTCGATGCACCAACGATCGTGAAGCTGACATCGCACTGTCCCCTGTTACCAAAAGACACTCTTTGCGAAGACCTTTCCAGCGGACGACGAAGTCGTACAGTTGCTAGTTAGATCTTCTTAGGAGATTCTCCAAACAATGTAGCCACAAAAATTTTTACTATACCCTGTTTGCCCGCCCACCGCCGTGTGAAGGCTCTCCTAGTTAGTTCGCTCAGACTCAGGGTGGTTTTCGGCTCCTAAGCGACGAGCTAGTTGGGCAATATTTCTTCTGGAACATGGTACGCATCAAAACGAGGAGCAGAGAGTTTCGTCATTTAAATTGTGGTGTTGACGGAAATAATGATTCGCACTCAAGTCATACCAGCGATTCGTAAGAACCCAGCGATCACCGCCAGTAAACAAGTGCTCTTGGTTGAATTAGCAATCTCTGCCATATCAATTCCTTGCAATACGGCTTTAATTAAACCTGTTTTGTTAACAGTACGAGTGTGTGTATAACGATTGTGTAAACAGTGCGTATTGTGGTGATTGCGATTTTGGCACCGGCTGCCTTGACGTGAACAGCATATCTTGTACCTCAGTAAGTAACAATTTATTAGAAGCATGTGATCAATAAAATGATTTTAAGTGCTAGATGTGAATGCGCTGTTATCGCAGTTTGTTTCTGTTCTTAGCTGTTTACGCAGACCACCGAGTGCTGCCGTTTCTTTGGATTCCAACTGCGTTGGAAACCATGAAACAAAAATTTGATGCCCAAAAAGAAATTCCTGGTTATAAGGTTTGGAAGGCCTGCTTGACCTTTAGTTTAGCTCTCGTTTAGCAATTTACACGTTGCATGCACGCTGCCATAAAGAAGCAGGAATTCAAGACGGAAACCAGTATTCTGTCAGCCCGTAGGCACGGAGATTTCAAAGCTTGTCACTAATTTTGGATATTTTTTCTGTTTCAGTTGCAAGTGTCAAATCGCAGAGTAGATGTTTTCGGAGACTTCATACATTCATACATCTCTAAGTCGCCTCTCGATTGGCTATTTTCTCTAAACGCCTAGCCAGTATGGATCTAGAACGTGTACTTGGCACTGATTGTTGTTTGTAGTTTACAGATTGGCTAATATGGCTGGGAACTAGAGCTATAAATAATACAAAGTGTGGTTGCTGTGCTTGTTTTGCTAAGATTTCTGCACCGTTTGTGCTAGTTTAGGTTTCGTCGCAAAAATACTTGTTAAGTGTTTAATTTTGAGCCGTAGTTTTTATTGTGGGCGGTATGTATTCATGTAGTTTTGGGTTTGTTTTCTATGTTGAAGGCTTTGATCAGCAGCAACGCCACCATCTTGGGAGTGTGGGATGACCATGACTATGGTATAGATGGAGGAGGCATGGTATGTACTTGGTCCTTTCTGCAAGGATGTTTAAACTTGTGCGAAGAAAGCGCTGAGAGCTTGCGTTGGAAAGTGACTCTGCAGCGGATTTGAATACGTTGTGCCAAGAGGGACCGAGTCGAGCGCTTTGCAAGACCAGCAACTTCATTTGTTGTTTTCCCATCTCAAATTCAAATGGATGTCAATAAGGCATGGTGGTCTTAAGGCGGAGTACGTCTTCACAGATTTGTATATATATATATATATATATATATA
>QQSS02212838.1:0-23501 GCA_003687565.2 Craspedacusta sowerbii
TATCTATCTATCTATCTATCTATCTATCTATCTATCTATCTATCTATCTATCTATCTATCCATCCATCTATCTATCTGTCTATCTATCTATCTATTTATCTATCTATCTATCTATCTATCTATTTATCTATTTATCTGTCGGTATTTCATTCCATACATCTACCAAACTTCTATTTGTCTGTCTATTGTTTAGCCTTCTATGGTCAGGCGAATTGTTGCTTATTTTTTTATGCAAATTCCAACAATGTATTTAGCAATGACTATTTAGATATGGCCTTCTGACTTGATGCGTTTGCTATGAGATTGTGTTGTTCTCATTTGCCTGCACCCCTGCGCGCCGAAAGGCACATTTCTCTGCCCAGGGTAAAAGGTACGTCTCTAAGGTCTTCCATGCGAATCGCTCCCATCAGCACTTTTCTTCGAAAATCCACCCTTTCATAAAAAGTGCCGATTTGCCATGTGTTCTTCAAATGTGGTGAACATTTATCGTAAATCCGCCTCTATGTATGTATACATACATTTAAATTTATATGCGTATTTATATATTTATTTGTTTAAATTTGAAACTTAAGTTGATTTATTCGTTAATTTTTGGAGCAGACAAGCTATTCCATCTACGCATTTCTTACGCATTAACTGCAATAGTTTCGTTTTTTTTTTTTCATCTCAATTGTTTTTACCTGTTCGCAAGACCTTGACTCGTGATTTCAACATACGCGGCGCAGTTGTACACGCTACCAAGACATTTGCATTGACCGTGAAGGTGTGTCCATAAGCAAACACATAGAAGTTTTCGATCACATTTTATTACTACAAAGGCATGGCCGTTTTGTTGCACTCACTACGTGTTAAGTGCTCTTTCGCTGCATCCCTTCCGTAGTATTTCTGTTTTTCACCTTATCCTGATGCTTCAAAAGCACGTATCTGTTTGTTTAGCGTACGCCACAGAAATTGCTTTTGCACTTCATTTATTTAAAAAGTACGTCTTCGTTACATTTTTGGGAACTTGTCTATATATTATGGTTGTCTAATGTTGTGAGCCTGCAGGACAATGCTTATCATTGCACCTTTGTAGTCTGGAAAAGCTAGTATAAAGCTTCAGCAAGCCAAAGGTTTCTTTTGTTAATGTAATTTAGCACGATCGCACGGTGGAACTTGAATACTCAAACAAAGCTACGCATGCGATGAGATTTGCTAGGTCTCCACAATCGACACAACATGCGTAAGAAAACTTTGCTAAAATGAGAAATTCTTTTTACCTCCATTTTCCCTCTGCATTCCTCTCAAAGAAGCTGTGACAGTTTCCGAAACCAACGCTCCTACTAACGACAAAGACGAGGCATCCCGTACGGTTATGAAGCCAACATACTCAGAGACTCTGTTAAATTCGGATATCATTTTATCGGTGGAATTGTTAATCTTCCCGAAATAGTATTTAACATTATTTCTTTCCAAGTTGCTGAGGAGGGCCTCAATGGTCAAGCCTCGAACATCGCTCGTATTGTAATTACCGTAATCATCTGATCCTGTGGGGTAGTTGTGAAAGCGAGTTCCATGGCATGATTCATCCGCGAAGTGAATGAGAATCCTACTTGCTGAAGTCCATCCTAATTTTCCAACTTCCTCAAGCCCACCAAAAACATCTTCGGCCTGATCACCACCACCAAATGCCTTTGTGTTAGTTACGAAGTTTTTAAAGTTCCTGACATCAGCTGTGAACGGAAGAACGGTTACTCTGTTATCACCGTCGCAATGATCTCTGTAGCCAACAAAAGCCAAGTTAAGTCGAATATTTGGCTGCTCTCTCTTTACATCCGCAACTATTGCTTCTATGTGGTCTCGAATTTGTTCTATATAGGGTTTCATACTTTCGGTGGCATCAAGTAAGAAGACAAGGTCCAAACCCTCAACTTGTCGCCATGTTCTACGTAAGCATAGAAATTTGGTGTCTACTGGCTTGTTTATCATTGTGTTGCAGCTAGCGGTCACCAGCACTTTCTTCTTCACCCATGATTGGCCACCGATGCATTGCGGTCTGTGCTGGATACACATGTGTTCCCTCTCGTGACAGGACATGTACTTGCAAGGCTCCAAACAGAACGGGCACTGAGAACGACAACCCCGTCGTAATGTGTCAAGAATCGACTGATAAGGAGTTTCGCCTTCCCATTTTTTATTCACGGCAATGTTACGAAAATACTCTCTCAGCTTCGTGCTATTTTCGTCGTGTTTCTTTTTGATAAAGCTTTCAAACTCTTTGAAGTCGATCGTCGTTTCAGCAGAAGCGCTTAGAAAGTGTAAATCTGCCCGGTTGATGGCGAACTTTCTGTTTTGCAAATGAGAACAAAAAGCCTCCACCCAATCCTGCATGCTGGGCCTGCTTATGTAAGATGCCGACTTGGTAGCCGCTTTGTCGGAGGCCATTGCCTTATCCAGTTGAATGGAATTTTTAGAGTCTGCTGAAAAAGCCCCATACACAGCTTGGGTAGCCACAAGAACCGACTCCATCACGTAATTAAGTAGAGTTTCCAAAAGTCTGTAACATCTGAGCTCGAATTCCGTTCCACCTTCTGACATTTGAAAATATTTTTTGTTTGTATAATTTGTAATCCACGCTAGTGCAAATGACTCAGCATCTTTAACATAGCGCATGTAGTTGTCAAAGGAGTGTTTCCTCTGTTCTGCGGGGCCGCTTGCTAAGTCTTTAAGGATCTGCTTTAGAAGGTAGTTTTTTGCTAGGCCAAAGTCAACTTTTACCTCGCCAGGAACAAGAGCCATCAATTGACTTAGCACGGTTTCTTTCAGCCATTCCGACATGATTGACCAAAACGAATTTGCTGCTGAAACCTCAGCGGCTGTCTGAAAAACCATTGACTCAAACACAGAATAAACTTGTTCCCGATATCGGGTTAACGTTTCTTCAATTCCATGCTCACTTTCGTATTTTTCCTGCATCTTTCCGAAGCATACATTCATGTACCTAGCGACTGTAACCAGTGCCTTCGCGGTGTAATTGGCTTGCATTGTGTATCGGCACCCTGATATTTGAAGAGAACTGCTAGCAGGAGTTTGATCAAAGGCACAAGAGTTCTTCTTTCTTATGGCATCTTTCACTTTCATTATAATTTTTGAGGCAAATGAGTCTTGAAAAGGTCCGCCAGAATCTACCACTTCATTAAGTTCAGTTTCGATTTCAGCAAATATCGACTTCAAAAATTCAGCTGAGTCTAATTGACACATTTCAATCTCTTTATTTCTTCTTTTCTTTGAGGACTTCGCCTTTTTAGAGTGATCAATACTGAGTGGCCAATTCTGGACATCTTCGGTCTCTACAGCATCAACAAGTCTACAAAACTTCGGGCTTTGAGAAATTGGTTTCTGGTTTAACTTGTCCTTTAAAATTGTTGCGAATCCTTCCATGTACTTGTAGAGCAAGGTCGTAAGTCTCTCGTTTATTGGCTTTACGGTAGTTCGACTTTTACTTACAAAGTCACGCTCCCAATCCAACCATATACTATCAAACTCTTCCCGTAAGCACTGCTCTGAAAAGGGATAGCCCATAAGCTCTTCGGCTAACTGACGTGCAGTTTGTAGAAATTTTTCCTTATGGACGTTATCTTTACTGTGCTGCTGTAACGAAAGCAAGTGGGAATCTTTCATTTCTTGGATATGCTGCTTAGCTTTGTCTCTACATTCCTTTACGAAGTCACAAACTTTTCCCAACTTGCCCGACTTGTATCGTTCTCCCTTCCATTGAATCGATATGTGCCTCAAGTCGTCGATACTGTCAAAATAGTGCTCTAACTCTACCAAGCTCTCTTCTTGTCGTGCTTCGATAAATAATCCCAAATCAGTATCCAATTTTGAGAATGTTCTTTTCAGCTCTTCTTCACTGTTACATGCCCGAATATCCGCGCTCGCATCCCTTACCCAAGTGCTTGTAGCCTGATCAACATCGAACTGAAGTTTGCAGCATAAGTCCTCAAGCCTAGAATAGGCTCTTATCTCCAGGCAGTTTCGGAAACTAAATATAAAGTCTTGACCAATGATTCCACTCCAAAGATCTTTTGCATGTTGTGCCAAGTTTGAGAATGAGTATAACACATACTGGCTTTCGGCAATATCTTTCATAATCATCTTACGGAGACGAGCTGCGCAAGCACTGTACCCAGGATTAGCCGGCGCCATGGGAGGATCTCCTTCCCACAGATCTGAGAAGTTATGAATGTGCTTCTCCCCATCGTAGTTAATAACTTGATTGAAAGAGCGAATAACCGAGTTTTGCACTTGCCGAGCTGCTTCTTCAGTCATTTTGTCAAGTATGTTCTGAAGTCTCAGGTGACCGTGTTCCATTTGGCTCGCTGCATTTACTGCGCTGACGTTTTGATGAACAAATACGCACGACTGCTGTAAATTGAGATGCTTGTTAGCAACTTTCATCTTAAGAAATGCCTGCACTGCAATTTCAAGGATATCTTTTACCTCTGATAAGTCACCACCTTTAATATTTAGAATTGTAAGATCTCCCAATCCAATTACTAATGTTGCCAGTTCATTGTCATGCTCGTAGTGTTGATTTTGAAGTTCGGACGAGCGCAGACCCTCGGTATCAATAACTAGCACATAGTCGAATTCGTAGCCTGATGAAGAATCGACTGGTATAAGCTGCATGAAGATTCCTCGAGTGCATCTGCCTGCACTAACTGCAAATCGTAAACCAAACATGGTATTAAGCAGAGTGGATTTCCCAGAACTTTGAATACCAAGCACTGAAAGGACAAATACTTTCTTATCTCCAACCAAACATTGTGCGTGGTGCAAAACAGATCGAATCCAAGTAAGAGGAATGTTTCCAACATCCCCATCCATTAGCTCCAGAGGGAAGCCCAATAACAGCAGTTTGGCTGCAGCCCTAGGCAAAGCCTCATACTCTAGTTTCACATCTTCTTGCAAGCCAGTACCGTCATCATATTCTTTAACAGCTTCATAAACCTGAGCAACTTCTCTCATAACGTGCTCCAAACCGAAAGAAGATTCCGATAATATGCGCTCCTTTGTTTCTTCCTCTTTTTCGAGAGTCTTGATATTTTCAAGGTCAGGAGCATCCTCCTTCCTTGCAGCTCTAAGCTGTCGGACAACGTCGCGGTACTCTTTCGCAGCAGCGGGCAGATGCTCTCTAGTATGTTCATCCATGAACAGTTTCAGCCACTGCATAAAAAACATCATGCTATCAAAATCCTCACTTGATTCATATTTCAAGAGATACGAAATAAATGTTTCCAGCAGTGGCTTGCCCGCTTTTGACCGCTCAATTAAGATCTTTAGTTGTTCGTTGCGTTCGTGGATTTGCCCGTGGCGAAGTTTTACAATGTTATCCCCATTTGTTTCGCGACTGCATTTTTTCTTTTGTTCACTGAAGTTTTTCCAGTGAATGCCCTGAAGAGGCAACAGTACTCTTCTTATATTTTCCAGTGAAACAGTCTTTGCGTGGGCAAAGACATCCTCGGCTTGAATCTTTGTTGTTCTGATCTTTACGTCGTCTTCATCGACAACAAACCCGAATTTTTCAGAACCTCCCAGCTCGATCCATGTGCTAAGCGTAGCGCATGGTCTTAAGCTAGGTGAGATGAAGATCTTTTTCAGTTCACCTGCTACATCGGCATCACTCTTCTTCGGCTGCCCGTCATTATCAACAGAATTGTCTTTAAAGCCGCAAACCCAACTGACTTTGTTGAATTTCTCGTCTGTCAATTTACAGCGCACGTCTCTCATCGCAGGTCTGACGTCTTTCATGAGTGTACGGTCAGAACAAGGGACAATAAGGACAGTTAGATTGATCTTATTTTCCAACACTTTGCCAATTAAAGACATGCTTCTGTTTGTAGTTAGTTCGTCCACGCTGACAACTACCAAAATCGAACTGGAAATTTCATTCAAGTATTTCATTTGCAGTTGGTGTCTTACAGCATCGCCTCGTAAGTTCAAGATCATAATGCTATTTTGGGGTCGGTTTGTATCTGCATCTGATGCGCAATAAAACGCAGCTTCAACCAAGCCATCCGAGACAATCTTTTCATTTTGTCCCCAGGCACAGTTGTGGTGGAAGAAAGTGTTATGATGATGTGTATCGTCATAAAGAACTTGGTTTAAAACTTCAGATTTGGAAATCTTTGGTCGACCGATACGAACGGCTGATTTGATTTCAAGGGCACAGTTTATAACAGACTTTTCTTGAAGTCGCCTCTCGTCCTTCCAGTCAATGATGATTGATCGAAGCGCCCACGATGAAATCCCCCATCTACCATTATTGAGGAGGTGAATGAAAGGAACTGCTAGCTTGCAAACAACAAGTTTTTCAAGAAATACTTGCTTCAGCGAAGGATGACAGCAGTTATATATCAGTAACAGGACATCTAAGGGGCTCATCGTGATCCCATTCAGCCCTTTTTCTATCTCAGGTAAAGCGTCATCTTCTAAGAGAAAGCTAGAAACGCATGTTGCTCTTTTTGCTTCCGGCAAACGTTTAAAATACATCTCTCTTCCCTTGTAATTTATCATAAGGATCTTCTTTAAAATCAACTCAGGCAGGTTTGCATAAAATAGCGATTTGCTACATTTTGCATTCTTTGCATCGTGGGTCTTACTGACCTTTAAAACATGCCACAGTAAAATGCATTTACAGTCACTCAAACCCAAAGCATTAAGCATTTCGGTGATTTTACTCCTTATAGAGGCGGCTACTACCGATTTAATACCCATAGAGCAGGATGTTTCAGCGGGCTGCAACGAAAGCCGAACATCTGGCCTAGGCAGTTTGGGAATCCTCAAGCTTTCAAATTTTTTAACGCCTTCGATGTGGCCTCGTTCGAGCTTGTTTAATTCAATGGAAAGACCATGGAAGTCATAGGGTTCTGTGCGAAAAAAGTTTTTTAGCACGTGCAAGATATCATCGGTCGCGCGGCCTCGGAGAGCGTAGGTGATGTTCCGAAAAGTGTTTTCTTGAAATGTATTTAAAACTGAGTGATCCTTGCATAATTTAGGGCAGTAATTCTTAGTGAATTCAATAGCAAGTTTTAAGAGATAGCACTGGACTAAAGTTTCGCCACGATCTTTCAGGCTTTTAAATTCTAAGTACTTCGTTAAAGCTAAGCCACAGTAGGATTTCAAGGCAGTTGCAGATATTAGAACACTTGAGTCAACTAAAGTTGTCTCCGCATCCAGTGACAACTGAATTATGTCAAGAAACGATTTTTCATTTGCCAGGTTTTGATTTGCAACGGCTTGTAGAACAGCGAATTTTTCGGCAGCAAACAATTCCGAAGTTAAAAAGTGATTGTGTTTGGCTTCCGTAATGGAGCTTAAATGAGCGAAATACTGATCCAGCGACAAAAGTGGCAAAGTGTTTCCAACCGTCTCACTCATTAACGCAACGACAACATCCTCTTTCAGTGACAACCAAGTGTCGCCAACATTGCGCCAAATGTCTTCGATATGATTCTGGATGTCACAAACTTCATCTCTTGTGAAGTTCTTTCTTTCCTTCAGCAAGAAGTTGAAATACACGTCCAGCTCGCCAGTTTGAAGCCTATTGCGCAGAACGTCTGTCATCTCATATGCTAACTCACGCAGTTTGGAAAGCACGTTAATCAGTTCTTGATTGGGTGATCTCCTGCTGGATCTCAAGGGATATTCGAATGGCGACTCTGCCATGACTAAATTCGGTGGATCATCAGGTTGTTGCTATCCTTTTATTACCCAGGTAACATCATCAGCCCAGTTTTGAAACCAGATAAACCAAGGTCTAGATAGGACAAGAATATTTAAACCATGAAAGTTCAGAAAACTCAGATTAATAGCTTCATTAGATGCCAGCGTTGTAAGAACTGATATTGCGTTGTTTTTGAACGAATCCATCCTATTTTCTCTCTCAACTCTAATGCAAGCCTGCTCGTGCCAATACTTTTCAGTACTATCGTAATGGACCCCGGTTATGTTCAGTTGATGCTACTTATATAAATATGCTTGGTTTGAACGTCGCACATGCGATAGATGTGGTTGTGAGTAGAACAGCATTGCCTAGTAGACTTATCAAACCTCCTGTGGTGATCGCATACGGTTCGCTCAATTTCGGCATCTGTCCTCCACTTACAAGTTTCCGGGTTTATAATATTATCAAGATATAATTAAACTAAACAACACCTGGATGAACTGAATGGACAGGCTTCTATCAAGATAAACCTCGCGTGGTACAAATTACAATAACAGGGTCAAGACGATACCAGCATAACACTTAATCCAAAATACTCATGCTCCAGATATGTTGGGTGATAACTTCTACAAAATATGACGAAAAGGTTCGACATCCAATACAGCCATGTGAGTAGGGACAGGGCTGGAGGGCAAACCCAAGAAGAGCAGCAACTGTGACCAAATAAAGCAATACTATGTGCACACCAACCGAGCACCAATAGTCCAGAAGGACTAACGACATTCGGCGCGCGTAAGTGCAGAGGACTTTGCGGGACAAAAATTTGGTAATTTCTTTCGAGTTCAAGTCGAATTCACTTACTTTACGTTTAGCGCAGGGGAATTTTGTTCTTTGAAGCAAGCATTTGGAAGCATAGTTAACTTGATTGCTTTTTCGCTATCTTATTAGAGCTCGCTGACCAAGCAAAAGTGTTTAGTGCTCGCTGAGTCAAGAAAAGACCAAGTCCGCTACCATCTAATATGATCTCTTCGAAAAATCACGTGCAATCGGTCAATCCATTACCATCGGTCGAAGTTCGGACCCTAAGCATTTTTATTTGGCGCCAAGCGTCACTAATATGAGCGCTGCCGCCGCCGCCATCTTGCCAATGCGTCTGGCGTAAGAGATAAACAAAATTCATGTCAAGCCCAATTCATACTTCGAGACGCTTTACGCATGACGCAGTATTTATCCCACAGGTATGCTCAGGTATGTGCGCGAAGCAGTGTACTCCTACTGGTATGTCCACGAATGTCGTTACTCCCATTAGGAATGCCGGCGCATTACGGTGGCAAACTTTGGCAAACGCATGGGGTGCGAGGACAATAGAAACGGATGACAAACGCTTGAGATGGAATTAGCTTATCTTTACGCTAGGCGCTGCCTTCCCCCGCTCAATCAAGTTGTCTCGCCCCCGACGCGCCCTTCGGGTCAATAGCCACGATGAAGCGATGGTTTACCCGTACTAAGTCGAAACCGTACTAGGTCGAAACTAATTACTAAACAAAAGGATAACCGGCTAATGCGACCACTAACGATTGAGAATGGCTGTAGCCTTTAAAAACAAGGATTCCATTCGCCGTAACTCAAATAATCAATCTGCACTGGATTTCTTGCTTTTATGGATCGCACGCTTCTGATTGGCTCCCCTATTTCCCCCTGCCGGCCATCACTGGACCACCACTACAAACTTGAGCAGGGCATGAAGGATAGTTGAATCCAGCATGCTACGGTTAACCTGACTTTTAATGTCGTCGGATGAGTTTTCACCGTGAACTTGAGGAACAGTTTCATTTATTTTGCGTGAGAAGTATATGAGTCACGAAGTCACGCTCAAATAAGGGGAACAGTCTCTAGTCTCAGATATTGGCTTCGTAGCTTTGTCAATGCGATGAAGATGATCCTCGTAAGGAACGGAAGGTAACATAGAAAAGTTAATTTTTTTTCTTTATCAGTGCATGATTTAAAATAGCAACTCCAAAAATGCAGAAAGCTTTTAGACGTTTCGTATGTTCACAAGCGACTCAGTAATGGCTTTTTTCCAACTCTGCTGCACACAAGCTTAAAGAATGTAATGTTGATTGGAAGCATGTAAACTTGAGCAATACAAAATTATGGAATTCTTTTTAATTGCATGTGTCGTAATTCTTAAGTTAGTTAGAACATCCATAACAGCACGAAAGCCAGTGAAAAGCAATTGCATGTGTAGGAAAATTTGCTGGTTCGACTAGAATAGATGCTGTGACTATACTACCGTAGGAATAGTCTTGTGCACGTTGTAGAAGATAGATGAAAAACTTGTTTTAGAATTCTTGCTGTTCGGCAGGACTTCACTTTAGATCTTACCATGTTAACAAACTCGTGCCGTTCCTATACTCAATATAGAAACTAACCAATTGACCCGCACAAATTACGCACAAAATATTTACACTTATAAATAATGGCTTAGCAATGGAAACACAAACGGAAAGCACAAATGCGAAACTTATTAGTATAGCAAACAGAAAGTATCACACATTAAACTGCTTTAATAAGTAAGTTGCTTGAAGGAAGTGCCTTGAGGTCGTTCTTGACAATATGTGATTAAATTCCAGGTGTTAAAAGCAAGATGCTAACCTAAGGTAAGCAGCTATAGCGTACACGACAGAGATTGTCAAGTAGTCTAACTATAAGCTCGCTTTCCGAATTGCTGCAGCCGTTTTCATATGTGCTTTGAATCACCTTGATAAAAAAGTTAAAGTAACGTGTAGCAGTTATGCCCTCTACCATGTTGAATTACACGATTTTCATTGAGTTCATGTGAGTGCTGGGCTTTACATCCTTGCAGGTCTTGTTCCAAGGAAGCTGTATTTTAGGATCAGGCAGGAATGCAAAGCAAAGCAATGAAATGATTATTATTAGGCATGAAGTGGTCCCTGTCCACAGTACACCTTGGTTAGCTTGTTGTAGCCGAACATTTGGCTTCATTTCTCTGATATGATCCAACAGTAAGGCAGCTTCGAGGTCATTCCATGTGCAAGAGGTAGTAGCTACTTTTAAAAGGATGTAAAAGACTTTCTATGGAAAATTATTTTGCAGATCTTACTGGGAGCACAATTGCAAATTGTCATTAAGTTTTGGTCATTGTTTTGTAACATGTACTTTCTGTTTGCTCAGTGCAAATTGTGATGACAGGAAGGAAACTCGCTTTGTAGTCAGAATTATTGTTATGTTTGGATTCGCTAAGTCATCGTTGAGGCCTAGAGAAGGGTCTTAAATCTTATTTGCATTTTAGTGCAATCATATTGTTTTTCCCACTACATAACAACACTGATGAATATCATTCCCCATATAGTGTTGCATGACTTTCATGGTGCTCACAACTCTTTGGCTCCAAGGCTCAAACCTTCTGGTTTTAGGCGCTTGATATGTAATCTAACTAGATGTTTGATTGCATACTCTATCAGCTGCACTAGGAAGTTTATGGATGTGGGGGCTTGCATGTAATTATCTTAGTGCGTATAAAAAAAAAACACCTTGTCGTTTGTGAGAAATTTTACATGCGATTTGCAGCATACGCATATAGTCACAAAGAATAGTTCAACAATTCTTTACCTTGCTCTCCTAATTTTGCTTAATAGAAATGATTCTTTCATTAGTCTATTAATCATAGCATGGTGAGCCTAACGAACAGAATAGTCAGAACAGCCTTATGCACTGGATATCACTTGCGGCGTCTTTATATCATTAAAAGGCTTAGTAAACCATGAAATTCTGTTGAAGGGGCTTAGCATCCTATCTACCAAATAGGACCCAATTATGTTGAGTTCAAAGTTAGAGTCTCTCTAGGCTTAGAGCTGTTTGTTCTTCATGTACACCGGTACGTAAATTATATGATTATAAATTTGATGATGAAAAACTTCCTTTACATTCTCCATACAAAAAGTTTGACGCGCCATTTCTTGAACCAAAAACAATTGAATTTCTTCCCGCCTTAAATCCTTAAATGTTTGATCATTACATTTTCAGGAGATTGACACACTACAACTATAGTCGAAGAAATTGAAGCTTCCCATAACCTGTTTGTAGTCAAGGAAACAAGCGCTTGTTTTAAAACCAAAAATATAAGAAAACCTGAATAATACCTCCATTAAAGCGGCTTTAAACCAGATAATTTTTTTTGCCCATGCCATCTTAGCCTTTTTTACGCATAGAGTTAGGTGACCGAGAAGAGCGGACATGGAAACTTGAAGTTTAGCAAAAGAGATGAAGTATATGGCACCTTGGATAAGAATTTACTTGAATAAGAAACGGACAGGAAACTCTCGATTGAACAGTAGCTGTAGCTGCTTTTGTAAATAAACATTGAGGTTTACTGTGCTTGTTAGTGAAAAAGTATTTAAAGTTTTTGCATTTAAAGATGAGGCTATCTTAGGCGTTATTATTTTTATGATTGCACTTCTCATATTAAGAGCTAAGTATGCTAACTTGACTGTTTTCCGCGCCGAATATTTCCGGATTACTTTTTTTTTTATATGCCGCCTCTCCCGTCACACCCCTATCGCTCGCGCGCCACGCTAGGAATTGAGTTAGAGTCGGGTGTATAAAGTGAACTAATCAATTGCGATCGACGTATAAAGCCGATTTTAATTGAAGTCGAGTTCAATTGCGCAATGAATTAGAGTCGAGTCTAGATCGACGTATAGAGCCGCTCTGAGCCTTGACAGAGAATGACTATTAAACTGCAAGGAAACAAGAAGAGACGGAAATACCTTGGCATATTTACTTCTTGAGCCGTCCGAAGTAAATTTTGGACGCACATATATATAAAAACTGTCACATGAATAAATTTCAAGATAAAGAGAAGAAGTGCCATGCCTTGAGTAGGTAGTCAACTTGTGGCTCACCTGTTGGCAAAACGCTGTGAAGATTGCGACTACATGGGGCACAAGCTTGATTAAAGACTGCCATAAAAGTACCTCACCGCGCATGCCCTTCATAAACGGCAAATTCACTGATGTACAACAATACCAGCAAAACCAGATCGTCTAGTTCTGCATTTACCAACGAGCACTTTAAGGAGAGATTTCAGAAGGGCAAAGCAGAAATGCTACGTTTGGGCTTGCTAGTAGAGCAAGCCTTTACCATGGTTTTGGGCAACGAAAATTTTAATTAGCGAAGCCGGAGTTGGCCCAAAACATTTTTTAGAGACTAGCCCAGGTTTGATACCTAGCCAATGATGTGGCAGCGATTCCCGCTGTTTCCAATAAAAAAAATTTATTGCAAAGCAGGCGCCCCTATTATCTCGACCAAGGCAGTTGGAATTTATCTTGATTGACTTCGCAGGGTTTTAGCACACTTATCTATTCCATTCAGTAGAAGCGCCCCAACCCGAAAAAGACAATCTAGATCTTAAAATCAACAGGTAATTTTCCAAAGATATATTAAAGCCAAATTATGCACAACGTCCAGTTTCTCAGTCGATAGTGAAAAACAAAATAACAAACACGTTTAATTCTAATCAAGCACGTTCCAAAATTACAAAATATTTTTCGCAAGCGTTACAAGTAGAGCCATACCAATTCTTTAATGTCTAATTTGAGAAGGCATCCATCGGCGCATGAGTTGTTATGCTCTGAAATGGGGCTAAAGATTTGAATCTTCATTAACAAAAATTTGATTGGATTGGTTTTAGAACCGTAAGGTTTGTGGATGTCTTGGTGAGTGTTTGTTTTCTCGACGCGAGAAAAAATTATCTTTTCTAAAGGGTTTTATTTTTTTATTGTTGTAAACTTTTAGGCATGAGATACGTAACCTTCCAGTCTCCAATTAGCAGTTTTGAGGCCCCGACCAATCAATTGCATCCGTAGCTACATGAAGCAAAGTGTCTAGGCGTGGTAGTTTGTCAAAATTGGATAATGACTTCGCTGAGAAACAAGTGTTATGCTGGTTTATCTTCGCTATAATAGCCGCTTTTCAAAATTCGGCTACAAGAAAACATCTGCTACTTGTAAGCGAAAGTTTAGCATCTCGATCAGAGGGCCTTAACTATGGAACAGGATTAATTGCACTGCTGCCAAAGAAAGTAAAACCCTGATCACGTTCAAAAATGAGATAAAGAAGTTTCTTCTTCATTCAGCAACTGTTAAACCCCATTGGTAATAACTGAGCTTTGCAGTTCACTGAGTTTATACATATCTTAAGCTTTAATTTGCCGTAAGTGACTAATGGAAGTATTAACTTTTTCTGATTCCATGTTTCTGCGTATACAGGATAACCTCGTCGGGTTGGATGTATGTACATCCAATTACATGCGCAAGCTTTTTTCTCCGTGTCAATCGAATCAAAACATGCTGACAGCCGTATGTTTGTCGACTTGCGGAAGAAAAGCTGTTGGAGTTCCGTGCATGTACGGTGGTACAAGCTGGTTTACAGGTATTTCTAATTAGAGGTCGTGTTAACAATGCTGGCAGGCCTGTAAGTCATTGCGAGCGTTCACCTCTTTTGGGGTGCTTCTTCATACGTTATAGCAAGACTTGGATTGCGGCTTGTTTCTTTTTTTTTTCGATTGGACACTTGTTCGAATTTCTTTTTTCAGGGTTCGATATTAGCCGACATCTAAGGAATGTGGTAGATAAAAGGTACATCACCTTAGAAATATATCGGAACGCGTAGCGACCTACTCTCACTTCCTTTACGCTTGGGTGATCCACGTAAAGAGTTTTTCACTATTTAATCATCTTCTACAGACATGATTTCTTCGTTTCCTTGATAGCAAGAGTACACACCCCAATTGTAGTAAACTAGACAATTTTGGAGATTCTTTGGTTCACTAATTTATTGAGTACCACGTCAAAGTGGCTTAATAGTTTTATTTATGCAAATAAAAGAGGTTAAAAACAGCATAATACATACGCACAAGGTTCAGATACCGTTCACCCCCATCTCTTAAGTATTTCCTGTATCGATGTTGATATGACCCATAGCTTTCATGCTTTATATTTGTTCATCACCTTGCTTACGATAATTGAGATACCAGTAAGACACATATCCGAGAGTATTTAAGTCGCAAAAAGAGAAGTAGAAGAAGCAGAATTTTTTGGAAACTTCAAACCCTAACACTTCTGAGAACTTGGACGGCTCAAACTAACACGCATCTTGACAAAGAGGCTCTTTCTGAAACGCAATAAATTTACCTCCGTGATTGTGTCTGCTCGACAAAGAGCCATTCAAGCTCGCTTTTGTAATGCGAGACTCTCAAGCTACGCAAAAATAACAATCCACAATAATTAAAAGAAAAAAACGGCTCATGTACATGACATGTAGCCTCTAAGAGCGTCTCCAGTTCACAGATATTCTGACATCCACTAGAAAAATAGATCACTTACATGGGATATGTACTAATTAGCCAACAAAACTTTTCCAGACTCTAGCAAATAAGGGTCATGTCTCTGAAAGTTAACTCTGGCTATGTTTGTCTTGTAGAAGACGACGGATGAACCCATTCCTTGAAATTTAGCCTATTTAGAAAGATTTTCATTTATCTTAGTTGTAATGGAACACGTAAGGCCACTTTGTTGACCGATGTGAATAAATTAGTTTGCAACTCGATCTGTGACTTGTTGCAACTTATAGATGTTTCATATGCATTCCATGCGAATATGTTAAACGCCTGGCCAAACTCCAGAGTGATTGGAACGAGATTTTTGAAGGTACTTAGAATCTTGCCGATCATCACCAATCAAGTTGGAATAGAGAGAAACTTACAGATCGAAGTAGCCAACAAAGTGGAGGCTAGAGCAGTTCATCGTCCAGGCCACATCCACGAGGTACACTGGACTGCACCGCCTGAAAGGCACCGGCATAGAGATTACGGTGAATCATGCTTTATCTCTCTTACCAGTTGTACTGCAACCATACTATTTACGGAAGTGAAATATTTTTGCTCTACTTCAAGAGATCAGGTCAGGGATTCTTATTTCTTCATGGTGGTTTGAAAGAAAACGATCAGTTCCGTGAGAATTCACCAAATTGTCGCGTCCTAGCGTTGAAGTAAAGGAAGCTTCAGTTTTTGTCCTACGTTATCCCAAAACATCTCGTTTTTCTGGATTGGTGTAGTCACGTATGACTAAAACGCACCATATGTAAAAATCACAGTAAGTTGGGTGCGACGAGAGAATTGCGGGAAGCGGGGAGGGTAAAGCTTATCTAACGATAGGTGGTCCATCTGTTGACGATGAGTTTGATATTACTACAATGAGATATGCCGCCATCTGGAAAACTAGAAAAATCGGGCATTTAAGCGGATCTACCTTACTCCTTGCAGGCACACCAAACTGTTAGGCAAGCAACTGTTTCGCACAGTACTTCCCATTTGCGAAATACTTGTGTGCATGTGTGTGCGCGTGTACCTAAAAGTTACGTTACAGTTGATTGTCGTTGCTGTGGGTTGAGCCAGTGCAGGGGCCCTCTAAAGCTTCCTTGAGTTTCATTGCAGCAAATACAATTTAAAAAAATTGCCTTCTCTGGATATCATGCGACCGTTTTAAAGATGTCTAGCGGTCTTACTGGTGCCAAGTTGGCAAATCATACGGTTCTGAGCGTCGAGAGCACAAAAAGTTATTGAAAGATTAACATTTGAAGTTACGAAAAACCAAGTTGGAAAGATACTCTTGCCGCTAACCTCTTGTAAAGCTTGGGACCTCTCTTATACAGTTGGCTAACATCCTTTCCATGGAGTCCGCCTGTTATAGTTTATTTGCTAGTGCCCTTTTCAGCTTGTACACCCAGGAAGTCGTTAGCGTGCAGTTGATCAGAGAACGGCACAAGAAGGCATTCAAAGATTTAAGTGGTTAGGCAATACCACACGGTCTTATAATTTTCAATCAAAAATTTGCCACACGCATACGCCAGTGAACTCACTAAGCATGTTTCAGTGATGGCAACATAAAAAAGGAGAGTACTTCGACAGCGCCATTTCTTAATTACATGCATGCTTTAATCAAGGCAGCTAAATAGTTAGCGAAACTTAGCTCTTACCTAACAACACGTTTTCATGATGCTGATGCATCTTCGCGAAACCATTCGCACCGAACCTGTTCCCGGTGTCCCATCCCGACACTGCGAATGTGCAACAGCCTTCCGTTCGGTATATTCTGCCTGTTGGACACTCCTTGTGAGTCCCAGGCGCCTGACTAAGCGCGTGACCGAGCTCAGGTTACCTCCGGTCAGGTACGACCAGCTTTTTCCAGGAAGCTTTTAATACATTTCATAGGCGTTCGCTATCAAATGACAAACCGGAATTCCGCAAGGTCGTTGTGGACAACTATGCCGAGTACCTGGAAGCCTGGACCCCACTCAACCGCAGCTGTTCCATTCTCTAGAAGCCAAGGGCTCGAGACTTTAGCGCGAATGTGAAATCACAAAGATGACAAATAATGGCTTCGCAAGCTGCGAGAAAAACAGGCTAAAAATAGTCCAGAATGAAGTAGAACTCGTTTTAGCAGGTTTTGTAAACATGGTTTGCACCCGTGATCCACGGATGCTGAGGGACAATGCTTTTGTCTTAAGAGATCGACTGGATCACTCTTAGGGGAACCGTACATAGTTTATTCAAAGTTCTCATTAGTATAAGTAAATAAATAGACATATATATATATATATATATATATATATATATATATATATATATATATATACATACATACACACTCATCCACACATATCAGCTTTATTGTATTTTCCAGGCAAACCGAAAATTAAAAACGTTTAATATAAGCGGATTAGTGGGTAGTAGCATTAGGCGATACCCCTATCCCCTGCTCCGCCTCCGACGAGGACCTTGGCACCGACTAAGTAAGCCCGATCCGAAGATCTTACCGCCACCGCAGCTTGTATCTGTGTTAACTTGCTCACAAACCTCGGATCAGTACGATCAGTACACTAACAGAGTAAGTGCGACACAGAAAGATTTGTCGGCATTCTATAAGTAGGAGCACATAAACCCCGAAAGCGATTTAAAAGAGTTAAGATAAAATTCGCCTGAATGGCAAAGTCGAACGACTCCCGACGAAACATTTCAACTAGTCATTTCAAAAATCTTAATTTCGAAGTAAGTAGATGCAGGAACACTTAAGCATCGCTCTAAAAACCGTGCGTACACAACATAATAGTAAAAAGAATATATGCTAAACACAAGAAACACACGAAGTAGAAATTAAAAACAAAACCATCTTTTAAAATTCGCTTTCAGCATAGACACTTAATGTCACCTGCAATACATTATAAGCCACGGTAGCTAGGAATTCTCTTTTTCTTTGCAATCATAAGAGTAAGGTTCTACACTAGCATGGTAATATAGGAACGATTCTGCTACATGAATGGGGTTAAAAAGAAATTCAAAAAAATCCAATAATATTCAACAACGACTCGTCCGCAACCAGCGGCTACCGACAGGTATGATTGACATCCTCACGCAAAGCGGTTGGAGAATACTACGCGAAGATGGAGCGACAACCCAAAACTTAACACGATAGAAGATAGAAGTGCCATTAAAAGCGTACCATTCACGAACGCAGGGACTGCCCTGCGAGCTGCGGCAGCTGCCAGTAGTTTCTACAACACTAACAAAGGACTCGATTATCAAAAAACACGTATCGAGTGGCTTTTGACAGCCAGAAGTTTATATACTCATAGAGTGCTAAGGCATAATCCTGATTTTTATAACAACGGTTTCATCTAACACATGATCGAGGTCAAAGAAACGTTCAAGAAAATTCGACGTAACATTGTGGCGACAGTGAGGGAAAATTACAGCCGGTGAAAATCAGTGAATTCAGGGCTACCTAAGGATTTCTATGGCGATTTTTCTACCCTACGACAGCAGTATAGGATGAATTACCTCGCTCAAGACAGCTTCCAAACGATCTCATTATAACTGGAGACCTTCAACTCGACAAAGGCCACACGAAGAATTTTGGTAGGGTCAGAAGAATTTTGCAATCCAAGAAGTCTTTGATGATGAAAATACAACAAAAGACAATCTAAAGAACGCATGACGCAACAGAAAAAAACCTCGAACTGTCCCAACGCAAGAAAACAAAGCGCCACCTCTCTGTTTCGTCACCTCCAACACACTAACATCAGCAAAGGCACAAGCCATGGCCAGACTAACTAAGGGCAATTTTCAACATACGCACGAGATGCAGCTCATAGCAGAAGCGTTAGGACTATTTGTCCATATACAGACCAAAGTTACAGAAAGTCAATAGGCATTTCAAAACAGGTCTTTGACTGCAACAGCGACAAGCCAAACGCAGATCGCAATTACATAGCCAGGATGAAGACGCTCTCGCCCTTCATTACCAATTAAAAGGTTAACATAAATATTTTCTCAGAAATATTACGATAGAGCGGTTCCATTTTAAAAATTCTTAACATTGTTCTCAATTCGCAGGATCTGCTCAGTTGCACTTCTACAAGTTCATTTATAATAAGCGACTAAAATCATTGATGGACATCGTTGCTCTCCACACGTCCACTCAAGGAACACTCAAAAAAGTTTCCGAAATAAAGCTGAATTATAAACAAAATACGAACGCACGTGACGACCGATATAATGTTCGTAGTGAGACTCACTTAAAAGAGAAATGAAACGGCTATCTATAAAATCATTCGGAAGAAGATCGGACTTAAAAATCTGTAGATAAACTACCTTTCCCGGCCTAGGTCAACAGAATAAATACTTTAACGCCGAATATAGAATATGGTTCAATTGATATAGAAATGGCTCTATCAAACAGACATGATATACTCTCAACAGTCATATAAACAGTTGCCTGTCTGTCTGTCTGTCTGTCTGTCTGTCTGTCTGTCTGTCTGTCTGTCTGTCTGTCTGTCTGTCTGTCTGCATGAAAGTTTCTTTTTCTGCGTCTCCAAATTAAAAGAGACAATTTTTCAGAAAGATATCGCATTAAATTCGAAATTTATAGCAGCATACATAAGTGGTGCAAACCGAAAACGGACAAACTCAATGAGACGAAACCTTAACCACAAACCCCAAGCCTGCACTAGCTTCGCTCGATCTTCGTCGAATCTAAGACATCTTTATAATGATGTTCTCGCGTCAAGTCGCCATACACGCTACTAATTATCATACTTCGAAGTATCCTTGGCAAAATAAAGAAAATAGGGGACAATGCCTATTGAATTCTTAAAATTTCAACCCAAATTTGAACATGAAAACGGCATACAAGACAAATCACATTAGCAAACAAAAACTTAAACATCCAGAGCAAAGACGCGCCCGTTACAAGCGCAGAAAAAAAAACACAAAATAACAGTAAAAACGTATTGCTTTGAACCCGTGCTAACGTTTAATTGCCAAACACACTGTAGCGAACGAATACAACATATAGTCGTAAGAATGTCCGCTTAGGAAGCAGCCATGGAAACACCAGCAATTTAAAAGCGTAGATAAAGCAAACTTATGAAAGCGCCGTAAAACTTTTCCGATAACCAATTATAAAAAAAGAAAGGGAACATAATTAATTCGTGAATACCGCACTAAAAAAAACACCTGCTTAAATTTACTTGCATCATAAACTTAATCATAACTTTATCATAAATTTAACGCAAATAAATACTTTAAATAAATACCGTTAATTAAATTCATTCCTTCTTGATGATCTACAAACACAGGAACAGCCACTGTGCTTCACAACAGAAAAAAGTCACAAAGGGAAAACCACAGTCAGGCACGAAAAATTTAAGGCCAAATGCCAAAAACGTCTAGCGGGTCAAACCCTAAAAATTCAAAACGAAACTTTCATTGCTCGTTGAAAAGAAATGCCGTTAATCCAAGCTAAGTTTAAAAAGCTTCAAAAACAAGTATCAAACAAGAATCCTTTTAAAAAAACACTAACTGCAGAACTCACTGGTAGCGTACCTCAGCACTAATAAACAATGATGGTACTTGGAAGGCTTCTTGGAATCGGGGTTCATCTGAATAACAAATTGCTCCATTCTATAGCCATTACAGCAAACGGGCGGTATAAGGCTTAACCTCACAAGATAGCACGGAAAAGATGCTGGCAGTAGATGGATGGTTAAAAATGGCTTGCAAACACATTTAAGGTAGCAAATTAAAAAAATTGCACCTCGAAAAAGCTAAAGAAACCTTTCGACAACAAGGGAACGCCTAAAAAATACACTGGAAGCACAAAATATTCTGGAGCGAGGCCGCAAAACCACAAAAGATTGAAGCGAGCAGGGCAACAATAAAATCTTTCGAAATGAAGCTGGCAACACCGTTCTGCCAATCGACTTTACTCACATCCATGTACTCATCCACCACACAGTTAAGAACAAAATGCATCAATAAAAATGAGGAAATGCACCGACGCGAATGTGTGTGGGGGGGGGGGGGGGAAAAAAAGTCCGTCTTAACTGGAGAAACACTATCGACCCTGAAAGGACACGAATACCTTGGCAAGAACAATCTAAAATCACAATAGAATATAGATAATATTAATAGCGCCAGCGTAGGCGCAACAACAACAACAACAACAACAACAACAACAACAATAACAACCACAAACACATAAAGATTTCCATAAAAAGCTGCTGGCTTGCTAAAAAATCTACTTAACCGATGGACAGATATCGATAAAACATAGCCCCTGCGAAGGCCTAAGAGCAACAAAAACTGGAACGATAGTCACTGCCTTAACGAGCAAATCATTTCGAATTCGAGCTTCACCGACTTGTAGACACAAGTGCACGGCCACACACTCGATGATAGGACGGTCCGAATTTGCTCATACCGCAGAGTCTGAAGGCAACTTGAGACCAAACCCATCCGTTACGGAGCACGGGGAGCCTACGATTACGGAGGAGGAATCCCGATTCCGCATCACGAGGCCATAGTCATCGTCCTCATCACCAGCATCATCCAGCACGGGCAGACCATTCCGCAGCAGTGGGGTGTCGGCATCGCATTTTGAAAGCTTCAACGCGGGCTTGCGATTCACAGGGCTGAGATCGACCCTGACAGGGACGCGATCCATCGAGAGCGACGCAATCCAAGCATCAGCATGAATGTCTCGGCAAGTCTTAGGCGACGGATTACCTTTATCGACGGTCGGTGGAGTCTGCCCAGAGCGCTTCTTGCTTCTCGAGGAGCGGTGGATCTTCGGGTAGTGCCGCCGTCGGTAATTGCGACCACGCGTGGCCTCGCCAGACACGTTACCATGTAAACGAGTTCCGGATCTTAAAAAGAATGACACGCGATCAAGCTCACAATCTGGCGCATATAAAATGACGTACATGTAAGCCAGAAAGCACGGCCAGGCTTAAAAGGTACCGCGCATTACAGCATAGCGTCTGCAAATGAAGTGAGAATTAGGCTCGTGCGGCAGTTCTCCTCTTTTTGGATCATTCGTAATCAAAACCACATCCACTCGCCCTTTAGTTACCTCATCTTTGCATTAGAGCACCATACCGAGCATACTCAGAGTAGCGAACTCAAGGAACAACGCGTAACAAATGGCCGAGGCACAAGCTCCAGGCAAGTCACGAGATAGCTCTCCGATGCCTTATCAGCATGTTCCTGCTTTCCTCTTAAACCAGCCTGCACCGGCCACGACGGGTCTCTCACCAACTAATACTTAACTTGAGAAACGAGCCAGCGCACGCACACGTACACGTCACAGAAACACAGACAGATGACACACACATGCACCAAACGTCGACATGCGCAGTTCGCGCACAGGTGGTCGAGGTTCCCACATTACTTATAACAGGTAACGACGATTAAAAACCTTTAAATCTTTAGCCTTGATAAATAGGCCATAAGAAGTAAACCTAACATTTTCCGGTCCGGACAATTATCAGACTGGTCTGCATCCTCATCGTCATCGTCATCATCACAATCTTCTTCCTCCAATGACGACAGGGAATACTTGCTGTATGCCTTTTTCGGGATCCGTCGAAGCTGCGATTACGAGACAAACTCAGTTTGAACAACAACATGAACTAGTACCTAAGAAAAACTTTACAATATATAGTTCATCGAGGATCAACCAATGATAGCAAATTCAACCTTCGCCCATGCATGCAATCAGGGAAGCCTGAACACAATGCCCTTCGATAAGCAAGCAACTGAAAGCACACCATTCGCAGTTTGCAGGCAAGAAAGTCATACTATGACCCAGTACAAAGCCAGGAGTGATTCATGGCCAACAAGCACATCGGGTAAATCGCTTAATTTATATATGTAAATGCTTCTCAACAACACGAAGTCAACCGAGCAGAGAACGTACCTGAGAAACGCGGCGTCGTCGTTTAGCCTTTGGAATGTACACCTTTATCTCGCGAGGAGCGAACGCATCAGAATGCAGATTGGCATATGCATCAACAGCTGCGATGACGTCCAGAATTAATTCATCATTAATTCATGTGTATATATATATATAAATATATATATATATACATATATATATAATACGTAATATACATAATATAAGTAGCATATGCTCTACATACGTTATATTCGTAATATATTACGCATATAAGTAACGTGTGGTATATATATATATATATATATATATATATACATATATATATATATATATATATATATATTAGATGTTATATAAAAAATAACTAGAAGATGAGCTGCATACACGATATATGTAAAATATTGTACGGATAAAAATAGTGTGGTATATATATATATATATATATATATATATACATATATATATATATATATATA
>QQSS02212850.1:0-11278 GCA_003687565.2 Craspedacusta sowerbii
TCCATTCTCCAACTTTACTTGTAGACGACAATTGATGTCAGCGAAGGCGTAGCAGTTACGCATTTCTTTTGCAGAGAAATAACGGCTTATGTCATCAAGGATTTTTTTTTCTATTTCTGGTTAAGTCCAAGTAGATTCTTAAGCGACGAGCTTCTTTTCTTGCTTTGTACAACATCGTACGGTACTTAAAGCTCGTAAAGCGAACGATCACCTGCCTTCTTCTCTCATCTGCTACTACGCGGCCTTTGCCAATCCTGTGCGCCCGATCAATCGCGTCTTCTGGTATACTTAAACCAGCTTGGCTGATGACTTCCTTGACGGCCTTGAAGACGTCCGCCTCAGTTTCGGCGCCTTCATTTTTTGGTACTTTAATTCGCTCAATTCGGAGGCACATCCTTCGCGAATATTGCTCACTCTCATCAGCTTTATGTAATAAGAACGAGACTTGCGATTCAAGCAAGCTTACTTTTGCTTTGAGATAATCAATAGCGTCCTTTTAATTTTGAATAATTTTCTTTAACGCGTTCACGTCTTCCTTCGACGCAAGTTCGCTAAAGCGCTTCTCGAAATATTCCAAAGAAAACGTCATGTCCTTCTCATCCTCGCAGCGTATCGATGATCGAACAGATACTTTCTTTAAAGACTTTGCCATATTTAAATCCCGAATATCAATACAACCAAGTAATTTTACACTAAATCCTCTCGAAGTCGGCGCACTGAACGCAAAAGTTTCGTAGGAACTCGTGCAGGCCTGTCGCAGTCCTTTCGAATTACGCTAAGCGCTCATTAAGCACGTCCTACCGGTACGACCGCCAGGTTGATTATGAATTGATTATCTCCACTACCTAAATGTTACAGAGGAGCCAAGTAGTTTCTTTGAGGCGAGTTTTTTTTTTTGGTGGTGTGTTTGCATTGCGCATATTGCGCATGTGCTTGCCTAGTGATGACACATCTAATGTTGGAGATATTCAACACATAAAATTACTGCGTCGCGTCCCGTTTAAGTACCGTTTACTCCTCAGCCCGCTTGCGACATGCCGCAAAGGTCAATATGGCAGCTGCGAAGCAGGAGACTTAATTAATTGTCTTCGAATATTCTTTTATTTCGTGGAAAATTTCAATTGCTTCAAAATTGCTCGAGCTTGTTAGAGAATAGGTTAGGGCTAGGGTTTGGGTTAGTCTTATGGTTAGGGTAAGGGTTCTGGCTACGGTCGGAATATTCTCCCTCCCCCCCGAGAAGGTAAATTACTAAATAAATGAATAACATGCCAGCGAAAGCTTTTGCAGACCGGGTGCCATCTTGCAACTGTGGCCATACATCATATAAGACCAATTGAAATGTAGTAGCGCTTACTGAGGAGTAAACGGTAGATTAATACCTCTTTGGATATCGTCATATTCTTAGAATAGCGATGGCCCCTTAAGATGTGGGCACTGCAATAATTGCCAATGGCAGCTTGCAGTGTCATCGTGGTTTTACTTAATCATAAACAAGGCGCTAATTGTGAGATGAGTCCGAATCTTAGACAGTTTTAATTTCGACGTTAAGTGGAGCTTGGTATAGGATGTTTGCTCTGGATGAAACGTTTTTGATTTTGATTCATTTTCAGCTCGTTGTGTGATTCATCTTAGACTACGTCAAGAACTTATTAGTTAGAACTTTATGAACTTAACTTTCAGTGGAACCACTAAGACTTCACGTCGTGTTAAGAAGAAATTACTGAGAATGTTACTACTATGCAAGGCAACATACTTATCGCTTTGCGTTTTCTTCGTGGATCTAATGTAGACCATGACTGTACTTTAAAGAAACATAGAAGGCTATAATGGTAAAGAAACATAGAATGCTATAATGGTTTTCTTTTGTATCTTTGCAATGGGCAGCAGTTTGCCGTTTTAATTCGTGAATTCAAACCTTTGCAGTGAGAAGAAATAAGACGAGTTGCTGGGATGACTGCTTAGTCCTCTTCTGGTTGCCTGGTGATCTGTATTACATTCTTATTTGTGTCAAAGCAAACCACACGAACGTAAAAAGTATCTTGCAAGAAACATTAAACTGTGTTATAATTGGCTTACAGCCATCAAAATGCTGCTGTACTATGTGAAAAATAAGGTCACCATGTAAGAAAATTTAACTGCCCGAATCACACAACCACTAACTTTTTAAGCAATAGATGTAGCTTTGCTTACTATTTAATATTTTTATCTCATCTATAACTGGATGTTTTTAAGGCGGGTCTGAGAGTATATTCGACTTTTTAAAAGAATAGAACAACTACAGAAATTTAATGAATTCATGGTTAACAATCACTTTGCACACCATCAGCTGAATGATATCTTACCTGTCATTTATCAAGTTCTGGTCTTCATATTATGTTCTTGTATGATTTGTTAAAATTAAAAGCAGCATCGGTTTAATGCTTTTATCTTGCAGCCATTGATCTTGACGTGTTTTGGTTAATGTGTAGGCACTGTAAAAACACGGCTTAAATTTAGTGCTGGTTGTTAGCTTTGTGAAAGTTTATGTTTGCATATGCTTGGTCATTGGAGACTGTTAGGATGTGTGCAAATGTCCTACTAATAAGTGTAGTCAAATGTGGCTCTGTTTTCCATTGGGGCCATGCAATTTTTTTAGCATCATGCTTCTTTTTTGTGAGTTAGAGAACCTAACCATTGAAAGTCCTTGGACTCTTCTTAGTTTCAATTTTGTGAACTGAAGCGATTGTTAGTAGCCTTAAGCAAATTTGTTTACTTTTCTATAGTTCCTATGTTTTTTCGTTTTTGAAGAGCTATTGAGCAATAACCAGAGATTGTCTCTAATAGAATGGTCTATTTTTATGGAGACATGCCCTATGCTCTATAATCATGAAACATTTGCTTTTTTTTGTCAGTAATCTAACACTGCTTTAAAAACTTATAAAGGTTATTAAAGAAGGTTGGATAGGAAACTTTATTTACTATGTATCTGATCAGGCCTGATGTTATTGTTATTGTTGTTGTTGTAACATCTTTTTAAAGCACAGGCGACATAACTTTGCATTGTCGTAACGTTTGCACTTAATATCTTGGCATTCATAGCATGGCATTTACAGTTTTAGTTTCGATCGATTGTATCCTGTACCTTTCCCCTTATCCATTACCTGTTATCATCAATAGCATCATGATCTTGAGCATCATAATCGCCAACCTTATCATCACCAACATCATTGCCACCAGCACTCTCTTCATCATCATCATCCTTGTTGTAGCTTTGTAATGGTCTTTGTCTGTATATTAATGTAAGAACAGCATGTTCTAGGAAGTGGTTCTAGATGTTCATAATTCACTATTTAAAAGGTGTTTTGTAGATGGAGTTTTCCTTATCATACCACAAGGTCTGTCTGATCTCAACAGATTGATGGTTTTTGTGTAGTGACCCTGTAATTCTAAAGTAGGAGAGACAGAAGCTGCCAGCAATCTCAGAAAGTTTAATTGTTCAGATCATGTTCTGGAGATTAGACCTGGAAAACTGTATGATTTGACAAGTGCTAAATTGGGGTTGGCAGTCCAGGGGGGTGTCTTACTTTAGTTAGCTCAGCATCACCTCTAAAGTGAGGATGAAATTTTGATCATTCATTATTGTAGTACTTCTGCAATCAGACACTAGAATTAAGTGTTGACATCTTCAAAGGTGTCTCCAGCCTCGTATTAGAATTAAGTGTTGACGTCTTCAAAAGTGTCTCCTGCCTCTTATTATGAGATCAAAGGTAGACTTTAACCCAGAAGGTAGGGCATTATAATCCCTGTCCTTAACCACACAGCTGTGATTGCTAAGGTTTTTGTGACTTTCTTCTAGCTAGTTTCATTGTGTTACTGTTCTTTATATGTGAGGCCAATATATATGGTAAATTTTGAGCACACATAGACTTCCAAAGGCATTCAAAAAACAACATCTTAACACAATTATTTATGTATTTAAGCATGCTTTAATAAAATGAGTGTTTGTTTAAAGGTCTCTTTTTCGTCTATTTCATTTATTTATCATAGTAAGTCTAATTTTCAAAGGGTTTGTCACTGCTTGATGTGCTTGTCAAGTAAATCTGTAAAGCTTTGCCTAGAAAAAGATGTCAAAGGATAACATATAAGCATGGCTTTACTTTTGTGTAGCAGTTAAAATATAGTGTGATCTCTGTCGTCTTTAAGCATTTGAATGCTTGCTGAAATGTGTGTAACTTGCTATTCGGTTTATTTGACAGTTTACGCAATGGTTTTGTTGCATCACTGGTCTTGTATACATATGTGGGGGCCTTGTGGTTTGTATCTTAACTGTACAGAGCTTGCTGTTGCTACATTTTTCCCTCTTGAGATAAGTTATTTAGTAGTAAGACAAGGATTCACCATTAATTATTTTTCAGATGCTATTTTACAGTCACCTGTGCTTGCTGATTTTATGGCATTTTGCCACTGGGCTATCATGTCAAAGCTAGGTGTAAACTGCAACTTCCTCTTTCCTTGCTGATACCACTTATTGTTGGTCATCCTTTGACGAGTGCCTTGTTATTAGACATCAAATATGCGGGAGTTCAAGCCTATTCTTGGTTTGGATGAATATAAACAAACTCGTCTGTTAAGCATCCATGTAATGGTGCAGGATGGTAAGGAAACTTCGCTCACAGTTTCTGTCGCCGAACAAATAAAAACTATAAAGGAGAAAGTGCTTGGTGATGCGGCAGCAAAGGATCTTCCCAGCTATAAGGTAAAGTGTGATAAATACATAATTAAAAGTTATGCAAATTTTTTTACCAGTGCTGAGTCTACTGTGTGAGTATCGTAGCAGCTTAAGTATTTGAGACTGCTAAATTTTTCCGAAGTCTCTTAATAATAGATCATTTTGAGTAACTTCGACTTATGATTTAAGTGATTGGCTGGTTTATTGGTCGGCTGTATGTGCCTGTCATGCACTGCAATGACCCTCCGTAAACCACGCTACTGTGCTCGATCGTCTGCTGCAGTTCTGGCCCCTGGAGGAATCGCCTTTCGTACCAGGGCATCGGATTGCGGAATCGCGATAACAGAGCCTCGAGTTTTGAACGTGTTTGAAACTTGCGGCTGGTATCGTTTCAACTCTGTTCACACATGTATGCTGGCCTCTGAGGCAGATGCTCAGCATGTAGGTGTGAACGGCACATGCAAGTTTCCCGTTCTGAAAGATGCACTTTATTCGTCTTCGTTAAACGCGGCTCTCTGTGTTACTCTTATGGGCGTCCCTGTAGTTCTTCTCATCTTTACTTGGCCATCTGCTTAACCGCGCAGGTAATTTTTGTTCGCGTGGTCCTTGGCTCAACGGAATCATTTTATGTGTGACCATGATTAACCCGTATCATTTGCCTGCAGTCGTTTTTGGAGAGATTCCAGCCGCTCATACGTTGTGGCTATAAGAATGATTAGTTAACCTTGAATGATTTACATTGAATGATTGACCTTGAGTGGGAAACAACACAGCGAAAGACTTATTGTTGACGCAAAATATTAGGCCGACTGTTTTTTTTTCTATGGCGGGAAATCACCAGATCTTCCAAGAAATTGTAAAAAAAAAAAGGGTTGTTTAGAGTTGATTAAAGGACTTGATTCGAATGAGTTCACACTTGGTTAGGATAGGCTTCTTTTTTGGCGAACTTGTCGAGGATGGATTTCTCTTGAATCTCATGTAAGATACATGAAGTTGTCCTGGCTTTCATGCATGACATTATCCCTTAAGCCTGGATGGTGACCCCTTAAAGCTGTAAGCGATGGATCTTGTTGTGCGCCTGATGAAGAGCGGACTTTGATTTCACACGCTGGCTCAGCATTGTTGGGGATGTGTCAGTGGCGTCACTAGGTGGGTGCTGGTGGTGCAGGCAGCACCCGGTGACACCATCATGACATGGCACAAAGTGGTATCACCAAAATGACAAAATGCAAACTTGACAGAGCCGACAGTTGGGTCTAGACGAGTTTCATAGCCGTTCATAGTTACATACATGGCACAGGGTGCAACCACGCAGAGTGTCTGGTGCTTAAATGAAAACGGTTCGGAACTGCCCCCTGCTCGGAGCCTTGCGAATTAATGACGCACGGATTCACAGGGGTTTAGGAAGGTCATAAGTAGGTTGTTTACGGACTATTTTTTATGAAAATAATTATTTTCTTGAAGTTGTATAATTTCATCAACACCAATATCATGCACTAGCTTATGTACGTATCTTAAAATAAACTTGGATAGGGCATAAATTTTAACGGATTTAAACAATAAAAAACAGGCTTTCAATAAATAAAAAGGAATGTTTTTAGTAATTTGCCACTCCCACTACTTAGATATATTATCTTTGTTTGATCTCATCCCTAGTTATCTGAAACTTGGTTTTACCAATTATATGATGGTAATACATAATGATATAGTATTATTTATATGGAGAAGAAATAATCTTTTTCAAATTTTTTTTCTTTTTTTTTTTTGTTGTCATACGCGTGTATACTAAAATGTTTTTGCGTTTGACGTAAACAATAGTTGTCAGCTTTAATTTTTCGATATTCTATATTAAAAACTCTGCAATTTTTTCATTTCACACAAATCTTTCCCCTTTCATTCAAGATCAAAAGCTTTTTTTGTCTGCCGTTCACATAAGATTTCATTTCGAATGTCTTCACTAAGAAGTCTATACGATTTTTTATGCATTCTGTAATTATTATTTCTGATGATCTCTATACTACTTTAAGCAACAGAGTATCCGTTGGTTTTTTAAATATATCGCGTAAATTTGGAAACGTCCGCGAATGTCCGCATGTCTGCACGAGGTCGAGTGATGTATTTTCCTCATCTAGAGGTTTGTATTATTATTCGGAGTATTGAGCATTCATATACGCTTAAAGTTTTCTACTGTGTACTTAAAATTGATATGGTCTCAAAAGCAACATTTGCTTGGACCCTAGGTAGTGACTAATCCCGCGAACCTTCCGCGTATTTTATATTACATTGAGATTTATTTACGTTGTTATGGTTTCGGAACTGCATTTATTCCAACCGCAGAGAAATATAAGAGTTTTATTGATTTTCGTAACAGAAATTATTATTTTTCACCTAACCAAAAATTTTCAGGTTTTTGTTTGTTTTTATGTAAAATATTCTTAACTCTATTGTGTCTTCATTTCACACGCAAATCTTTTGCCGTATGCTAGAGATCAAAATTTTTTTTAATTTGGATGTCTTATTCCTGTAGACCTTTTCAGCATTAAATTTGAGGCTAATATTTCTTTTCGTTTTGTGACTATGTTTATTCCACTATCGTATATCATGTTTAAGATAACTTAAGGTTTCGCTATTAATTTACTCACACTTTTGATAGGTTAGCATAATTCGAATTGCGAACTTGAAATGGAAGAATTATGCTATGATTATGGTTATGATTTGTGAAATATGATTACGATTTATGGTTTAATATTATTCTATTATGCCACACGGGGTGCACAAATCAAAGGGGACTAATGGGTGCGAGTAGCGAAAAGCAAAATAGAAAAGATGTGAATCACTAAAATCACCTGCTGGATTCATGCTTCAGAATGCCAGGAGACCAAGTGATGTCCAAGGCTCACCAAAAGACGTTGTTCTTCAATCTGCACTTGATGCTGATTCCACCAATTCTAGCAGTATACATTCTTCAATAGGGCGAATAGAGCCGGAGTTGGAAGAGATTGATGGAGAAATATATGAAATAGCCGTGCATAAATTTGAAACAGAAGTACATGTTAAAATGATTCGTGCCATGATATTGTAAATATGACGAGGATTTAAGTAAATGAGAAAAATTGGAATATTTAATATGATGCTTCTTTTTGGAATGTACCAGTTCCAGATCATTTTCGAGTTGAAATTGTGAAAAGAGAACGCTGCTTTTTTCTGAATAGGGATGGTCCTTTCAGTGCCGTGACAAGGCAAGGTGCCAAAGCTAAGGGAGATGTGCGCCAGCTTTCGAAAGAATGGAAATCTAAAGGCCAGTGACAGAATACTGCGGTCATGGATGGTTTACTCACTTGTCAGCGAGAAGCTATACTGCTTTCGTTGCTGACTCTTTGCTGTTTATACAACAGAAGCAATATCCAAATTTTGTCATAGGGTTGTCGAATTGTCGGAAGCTAAGCCCAGAATTATGTATTCATAGGATATTGGATAAGCGTCTAGGTTGCCTGGAAAAATGGAAAAGATTGGCAGCATAACTCAAGCTGGACAAAGCAATTGACGCCGAAGTATTGCTGTGATGATCAGGCAAAAATAAAAATGGAGGGTCGTCTTGCCCGCGTTGCTAGATATCACCTTGTTTCTTGCTAAGCAAGATTTGGCGTTTCGTGGTCATAAGGAAGACGAATCTTCATTGAATAAAGGAGACTTTCTTGAGATGCTTGGCATGCTTTCTAAGTATGACCCTGTGAGACCTAATGAGATTAAAGCAAACTGCATACACAGTAAAAGCATTGGTATCTTTCATCAGAAAATCATGTACAGGAGATTCTTGTCCACGATATAAAGGTTGTGAGGTATTTTGGAATAACGTTTGACAATGTACCTGTCTTATCACACTCTGACCAGATGTCTCAGGTAATCAGATTTGTGAAAATCTACAATTGGTCTGTGAGAGAAGTGTTTCTAGGATTTTTCCCCTTTCTGAAGGGGAAAAGCAGCTGTTGACCTTAGTTCTGACACGTTTAAAAAATCTAGAAAGTGATGGACCTGACATAATGATGTGCAGAACTCAAGTTTCTGATGAAGTTGGTGCAAAGTCTGAAATCGATGGAGATGTTAAGGCCATTCTGAAGAGAAAGAATTAGGAAAGCTATTTTCAATAGATGTGTGAATCATTGGCTAAACTTGTTTGCTCAGCACTCTTTTGCTGAAAATTCTTCATGTGTTACAGTTTTGGAAGCCTTGTGAGATTGTATTCCTTCTTTGCTGCTTCCACCAGTCGAAAGGATATTTTAATGGAACACACTACAATATCGGGCGAAAAAGCTATCAACAACAAGCTGGAGTGTGCATCATGCTGATGTTAACCTGGCGAAAGATAAGTTTGATGGGTGAGTGGAGTGGCGGCAATTGAATCTGTATGTGATCGTTCTGAAAATGTGGACACATGAGGTACAGCACAAGGTCTTTTGCCTGCTGCCTGATTTTACATTTCTCTGCTACCTGTACTTTTGGCTCCCGTACAATCTCCTGTACCAGTTTCTTTGCTACTTGTACTTTTGGGCTCCTGATTAAGCGCATCAGTATATGCAGACTAAAGGCTTGACTCTTGAAACAGTGGTGACCGAGCTAAGAAGGACAGTCACTGAAGTGGATCATGCAAATAAACAGGCACTTTTAAAATAAGAGCAATATGGAATTCCATTCGAGAGAAGATTCAGGTTCAAGACGTGAATTGCCGGGGAGCAACTCAGAGGTACTGGGCTTGCTAAGCTAGAAGAAAACAATGGGGCCTTGCTGGAATGTGTTGATCGTTTTCATTCAGACCTCCACACCAGATCAACAGCAATCGAGGAAGTAGCAAGTATGTTTGAAGCCGTTCAAACTAAGACTCTTCTATCAGCAACTGAAGAAGCTTTGCTGGTTTCAGTTCCAAAGTTGACTTCCTTGTATGACGAATTATCCGAAGTTGAGCTTTTGAAAGAAATGCAAAGGCTATGAAGGCACACGAAGGGAGCGGATATTGATCTCCACAACGCCAAAGACTGATCAGTACTTGATGTTTTGAAGTTCATAACATAATGGGACTTCCTTGAGTCTCTGGCAAGCCTCTCACTGAGCCTGCAACTCTGTCTTACGATCTGCTTGTCTTTGACTTCGTGCGAGGGTAGCTTTTCAAAAGTGAAGCTGATAAAGAACTATTTGCGATCAACTATGGGACAGTCAAGGCTTTCTAATCTGGCTCTATTATCAATTGAAAGGGATATGGTGAAAGTATGTGGCTTTGAAGATCCGAAAGAAAAAAGTAAATGAAATGAGTTTTGTCGTATAGTTCATAATTTATGATTTATGTGCCTTGTCTTCAAGTTAAATTAATTAATTTGTTTTTCTTCTTATGTCCTTATTAACTTTCGGATTTATTTTGAAAAACATTTAATAAACGAGTATATATTGTCTATATTACTGGAACATTGGGAAAAGGTCTACGGTGATTAGGGAATTTCTAGAGGGGTGACACCAACAGTTTACCGCACTGAGTGACACCAACCCTGTTGAAGTCCCTGGGATTTGTTATGCATTTCCATGAGTGGCTGTGGGCCTGGATATTTCGTTTCTGCGTTTGTTTGTTTTTTCCTGTTTATGCGCTTCTTGGTGCGACTTTGTAGCAGCATTCATCAGTCACTGCTGCATTATCGCCACGTTGTATGTCCATGGATTGAAAACTTGGTCATTTTTAGAGATGTCACTGGCAACGTAGGCTATATGCATGTGCATGAGATGATGATAGGCCCATCGCTTTGACAAGTACTGTATGCATTAGCACTTGTCAATATAAGATGTGGGCTTTTCATCTGCATTAGCAACATTTCGTCATGTCGTAATCTGTATTGATATTAATGATTATGACACTTAAATATAATGCTGTTTACTTCACACTGTTTACCGAGCTTGTTTATTAGTTGGGTGTGTAAGACGATTGTTTGCTATTTGTTTTTTCAAGTTTTTTTTTTTATTTTTTATTCGATGCTGGCTTCGCGTGTACCATTTAATGACCTTAAGCATGTGGTCTTATGGTCTTCCCTTTTTTGCTGTATCTGCGCATTTTAGAAGTTTATGGTTTCTTTTGCGTCGTTCATGCGTACCGAGTGCTAGGCGCTTCTGGTTCTGGTTTCGCCTTCAGGTAATCGTTTGCTTTGTCGAAACGCTTGCGTACGTTACGGTTTCCTAGGTGATCCATCTTCCCTCGCGTCGCATCATTGAAGACCAAAGGAGTGTCGAACAAGAAGGCATTGAAGATGGCGATCACTTTCTCATTTGCCCAAAGAGAAGGAACATTTCTAGTCCTTTCCGAAAGTCTACCTTTTCGAGCAAGGGACCTGACCTGAACGCCATCAAGCAGTGCACGGAGTTCTTAGGCAAGAGTTTTATCAGACCTTGATAATAGTACGATTTTCTTCGCTCTGTGACCAGACAGAACGCGGCTTACAAGTTTTTATGGAGTATCATGTAGCACCTTGCTTGCATAAATGATTTATCGTATGTTAGGTAATATATTATCTTTATTGTGTGGCCTATCTCAGTCAT
>QQSS02212861.1:0-11277 GCA_003687565.2 Craspedacusta sowerbii
TATCTATCTATCTATCTATCTATCTATCTATCTATCTATCTATCTATCTATCTATCTATCTATCTATCTATCTATAACACGCAATAGTCATCTTTGTTCAACTACTTTATCGTTGTCTATGCCACTTTAACGAGCAGTATCTCGTTTCTGCAGGCACGGACTTCATTAAATTCACGATTTCCATGATGGCTCACTCTTGTAGTCTGCTTATAACTGGATTGGCGTCTCCTTTTAGTCCGATGTGAGCAAGATGCTTTTTCGAGTCTTTGATGATGTGCCCTGGTGCTCCAACCACTACTAGTACTTGTTGAAGTTTTCATTTTGGATATAGTCTTTCAAGGCCTAACATCAGCGATGTATACTTGCCTGTCTTTTCGCATTCTTCGATGGTACGTTTGCCGAGAGGCACTCCAACTTCTACAATGGTCTATTCTTTGACATGTTGGTTCCAAATAATCATGTCAAGCTTGTTATTGGGGACTTTCGGTGCTGTTTTTCCGTTGACGTATCGCAAATTGCAGGTACATAGTTAGTGCCAGGTTTAAACATGAGCCGGCCGACAAACAGCAGTCGCCGGGATCAGAATTTTGCTTTTGACGTTTGTGAGTTAACTGTGTGGTGGCGGTCTCCTGCTCCTGGATTGCGCTCAGGTACCCGTCAACATCTCTGGTCATTTTGTGCGACTTTGCCCAGCTGCTCGAAGTTGCAAGATCAGTGATAGGGGTGGTCGTTCGTATCATCGTATGTTTGTATGTTGTTATGTTTTTTGACTTGTATATGCATATATGCGTATGTTGTGTATGTGCGTATGTTGTATATATGTATGTATGTTGCTTTCTTCCAGATGTGCGCAGTGATGACTCTGATTTTCAGAGCGATGTGTTTAAAGGGTAGGTTTAGTTCTTGCTTTTGGCTTTGTATCATAAATTAGAAGCGGCGACTTCGAATTGCCGAATCTAAATTTTGTTATGCCATTTTGATCATATGTCTGTCTTATAGCGTAGAAATTTCTAGTCGCTTAACAGTTTTCTTGTACTGTTTGCATTATTAATTCCTTTTTAAGCGAGAATTTTGAGCCCTTGCAGCCCTTAATTTCTTTTTATCCTAATTTCGTATGACATCTGTCCCAGAAAGTCCGAAGAAAGTTATTGCTTGAAACCTTTGTCCACAAAGTATATCGCCTATTTATGAGATTGCTTATTGCAACGGTTTCTGTGACAGATAAGTTATCATACGATGTGCCGTATAAGCTGATGGTTTTTTGGTCAGTTGGATTTGAGAATATTGTATGTGGATATTAATTGACAAGTTGTAATCGAGATCTTGCGCTGTCTGAGTTATGTTTTTATGGCCTCTTTAAACTTTGGTTTGGCCTTTTCTTTTAAGAGAATTCAACCGTTCGAAAACTGCCCCGTCGAAGGTAACTAGGCGTGGATGGGATCAGGTATGTTGCCTTATCACTACTAATTCGGGATTCTTAACATAAAGTACTTAGTTTCTCCTTATTGTATGGTTTAGGTCACCAATGTTTTGGATATTGCGGAAATTGTTTTTGTGAAATCTTGTTTATGCTAGTATTTTGGAGACAGACGTAACAAGCAGACAAACAGACGGACGGACGGACGGAAGGACGGACAAACATACGCGTGGGTAGCAAGACAGACTGCAAGGAACACATGCAGGCCGGCAGACGGACATGCATGTGGACTTACAGAGTAACAGATAAAATGACGAACAGAGAGATTATTGACCCACATGCATACGTTGCAGGCAGATAAACATAAAAAGAATGCAGTACGTAGTGCGTTTATTCACTGTTATGGTGCACAGATTTGCGCACCTAACAATCGCTGGCTTGCAAGTGAAATTTATTTATCCTAGTAAAATTCTGTCTTATGTTATGGATTATATCTATGCCATGGATTTCGCAAGTCCGTTGCCGTTGATTAAATATTCTGGCATTACTTTCAACATATCATTTATATTATATTGTGATTTTTATGTATATATATATGATATGATATATTATAGATTATATATCTTATATATGTTATATATATGTATATATAATATATGTATTATATATATGTATGTATGGATACATAAATTATGTATATATATTTATAGATTATATTATATTATTTATATTATATTGTAATATATTATTTCAATAATATTGTAAATATATAACGTTTTGGTTGGTGATGGTTTTTATTTGAAGGCGCGGTGGTGTTTGCTGTTTAGGCTTCTGCAAGTGCCGTCAAGTTCAAGACGCAGAGTGGAGAAAAGGTGCCTGTTTTAGTGCCAGGTTTGTGGAGTGTGCTGCTGTTCCTATCTCAAACGAATTCATTCTTTTTGCAATATTTTATTGTTCTTCGGACCTACTTGTCTCTTAGCAGGCACTATTTCAAGAAACCATCTCGGAAAAATCGCTGCATGCTCTTTTTATTGTTAATAATAATTATTTTTCTGATAGTCCGATCGATGAAGTGATGTCTTGTACCCCCTCCCCCGCACACTTTTTTGTTTAACAGACGCGATCTCCGGCAAGTATAGCGAGGATTTTGAAGTCTATGAAAGTGTTTTAGAGGCTCAACTAGAAGAAGAGGAGGCACAAGATGAGAATTCGGGGAGCACTGATCATTCTTCTGGTGCAGATTCATGCTCAGAAGGAGATACGGATACTGATGAAGAGAGTGACAATTCAGCCAAGGTGCGCAGTTTCGTTATAGGATATTCCTCGAGAGTTTGTTGTACGTAGTAATATCAACGCCTGTACGCGTTTCTTGCTTCATTTGCAAGATTCTTGTTGTTTATGTTTGATTTTGTTGTGAGGATTTCGTGTGAGCAAAAGAAAATCTCGCTTTCTTACCGTAGATGAACGTGAAGAATGGTGCGTCACGTCTGCATGCCAATCTTTCCGATTACGAATACAATAGCAGTGACGAGGAAGTCTCCCACAAGTTGACATTTACGGTTGATGACTGCAAGGTTAGAGCGGGCATTGATTATTGAAAAAAGAAATTCTTTGCGACTTTTCTTTTAACAAGTAACCTTATCAGATGCACGTGGCTTCTTGGTAGACTTTCTTCATCTTTTCTAACTAAATTTGTTAACCAATTTACATCGTTTAGATACTGCGAAAGAGTCTTGAAGCCGATGAAGGCATCAGAGAAAGTATTGCAAGTCTTAGAGAGGTAATTTTTCACATTGCCAAATGTCTATGCTTTAGCGGCATGGGTTTTAGTTTTTGCACTGCTTGTTCCCTTTTTGCCTGTTTGTTTGATGTAATTGAGTTTGCTTGACTTGTAAAGCCATCTCTAGTCATGAGGCAACGCATGATTCATGCTCACACTCGTGGGACAAGAAAAGACAATTTGAAATGCTTAAAGGTGGTCATTAAAAGAATTCATATTTGGTTTGTCTGGCTTTGGTCGCTATAACCTACGAACCCTCACGCAACCCAGTTTAACTTGCTGTTTATGGACAGCGTTTTTGGCGTGAGTGCTTTTAGATTTGCATTGCAAATAGGGCTTTTATACGAGTGCGAAACTTGTTTCGTTCTTGCAAAATTTGCTAAGATCATAGGAGCAAAAGTCCTGGATGTGTATAAAGTTGTTAATAGGTATCACGCTTTCTGCATTTAGGAACTGCATGATTCATTTGCTAGCGAATCCTCTGAAGATCTGGATCAAATTGACGAGGAAATCATGGAATGTGACGAATCACTAGATGATGTTTTGGAATCAACATGTCTTGGACAACCTTTGCCACCCAGAGAAGTTGATGTTGTGTTAGGGTTAGATGGTGCTGCGCCTCAGGAAAGGAGTTCTCGCCAAAGCATTTCAAGAAAAGCAAATGCGATGCAGACCACTGGTACAAATCGTCAACCTCAGCCGCAACCTGTGATCGAAATGATGTCTTGTAAGATGCGTTTATTCCTGGCTGTGATTTTTTTCCATGTTTGGTCTTGCCTGAACTCTTAATCGGTTAGACTGACGAAGCTTGTGGTTAGCCACGTCGGCTTGTGTGCGTTTGGAAGCTGTTTGCAGATAGCATGTGAGAGTCGAAATTTTCTTAAATTATTTGCTAATTTTTGGATAATCAGTCTGTCTGTCGTATGGTCATCATGTGGTGCGAGTTTACAACCACGTTTCTTTATTTTTAGCTGTGCCAAAATGTCGCCCTGTTTCATCTCATCAGCGCAAAGACATTTCATCTTTGGCGAAGGATGATACTATCTTATTTCCCAAGGACGATCTTATTGCTGCGATAGCCGAAGAAAATAGAAGAATCGAAGATTGCAAAGGTTTTTACATTACTTTCCTCTTGTGGCATTTTCATTCCGTTATTGAATGTTTTGTTTTGGTTTGCTTTCGAATTTCTCTCCAGTGTCGTTGCTTTTTTTTTTATTTTTTATCGTGTGCTTTTTGGATTTCTCTTTATGGAATATGTAGCTGAACTTCGAGTGTAACATTTGTTGGGCAGTCTTCACTTGTGGACAGTGTGGTATATCATATGTACGCAAAATCTGTAGCAGTTGTGATCTAATGCTTGCATGCTAGTTGATTTCAGTAATGCGCAAGTCCTGCTGTCGTCTTTTTAGTTTGAAAGGTGTAGTGCAAAGGGTACTATAATGTTTCGTGTAGTGCGGTGTGTTACTGGTTCTAGGCTTTTAGCAGCTGTTAGAAGCTTCCTGAGTTTAATTTTTTTCCAAGTCGAACCTGTGCTATAAATGAATATCGTCGGTGGTCTTAGATTAGATTGTCATTCCAGAGACACGATTTTGATGTTTTAGAGATTTCCATTCTTGAAGGGGGTAAACGGAGTACTCGATCCGCTCCTTCATGCAGGGTCAGTAGTTTCCTGCTGATTTGACCTTTTTAAAATCTCATGTTAGCGTCGAAAATTCAAACAACGTCCTTATCAATTTCGGCAAAGATGGCGAAAGCACTATAATCGCGTATATGAATGTTTAAATTTGGTACTACCCCGGGAACCATAATTCTCTTTACGTACCGTGGCTGTCGAAAACTTGTGTTCGTCATCCTCGTAAGTGTTTGCCATTTGATTGCATTCGATATCCATAGTTGTTTGTTTATCAATGGGTATGCGCCTGTGTGCATGTGTGTGCGACATGGCTTTAGTTTTGCTTTAGCGTAATTAGAGATGAATAAGGGTTAAGAGCTGTTTTTGTGAATCCGTATCTTAAGTTCTTTCTTTGTTGTGTTAAGACTGGACCTGATGCCGTAGACGTCCAGAGTAGACCGCTTACCACGCCTGGCCTCACTGACGCTGTCCTTCAAAGTGTTACAGAACGAGTTCGTCGCATGACTGGCCGGTACACCTATTATTTTTCTCCGCCAAATTTGTGAACTGCTCAAATTATGCGCTCAGTATCATTGTTTATTCATATTCATCCCTCATTCATGCCTTGGAAATCTTAAACCTGCATCTGATTTTTGAATTCGTCCTGGCTCGTTTAGTTCTTGTAATTGTCGTGTTCGTTTTGTGTGCTTCTTGTAGGTTTTCTTCAGATGGCAGCGCTGTATCCTGGTTTCTATTCCTATTACGCAGATATTAAGACAAGGAAAAATTGTCATATTATATTGACAATTATATTGTCACTGCAGCATTTCATTTTCTTTTCCACCGCACGATTGTGTTCTGTCTTAGGCAGCAAAAAAAGCTGCTCCAAGTGTTGGCTGAATTAGAGGCTGCTGAGTTCAGCATGAAGAGTGCCTCAGCTTGGGAAGACAAACCTGATCTGCACGAGCAGATTATTCAGCAGAGCAGGAATGATAAGTCGGATGCTTCCACTGGTGCTACAGTCAGGCATTCCTCTGAACGCCAGGCGCCTGACTCAACCTCCCCATCTGACGCCGGCAATGAGCAATCGCTTAGTAGTTCTGATACGGAAAATCAAAGTAAAGTCCCGAAGAAAGCTCATCGTTTGACTGAGCATGCATCGTACGCTAATCCGTGTCAGGCGAGTACCTCTTCATTGACGCATGCTTGTGAGACGAAAAGTCGTTCGAGCAGTCTAGCCATAGATAGCACGCAAGCCGGTATCCGGAAGCCGAAATCATGCGAGGAACGTTACACAAAGTTACAGCAAGGTCTTGATAACGCGACAGAAGTGCTCTTTGAATTCAAAAGCAATTGGGGGCATTCTGAGCTTATTGGACTAACAGAGGTGTGTCTGGCAGTGCATGCAGGGCTTTCTTCTTTGACCGAACGTCCGTGTAGAGTTTTTCTACGGCCGTCTTTGTATTAGCAGTTATTTATAGCTGTTTGTTGCTTTGGTATCAGCGAGAAGAAGTACGTGGTAAGTGTTTCCTTATATTCTTACTTCATCCTTTTCTGTACGGTTTTTAGGTTCAAGTTTTTGATTCAAGAGGTAAACTTGCGCCCATCCATCCTGGAAGTGTTCAGATTGTGAGTGAGCACATCTACGACTGTGATCTGACTAATCTGGTGAATGGAAAGACAAAGGTTGGGTTATTTATGTATTTTGATTTTAAAGCTTGCTTGCGCTATATTTATTACGACAATGGTCCTGTGTATAGTTCTTCTTGCGCCTCAATGGATCTGCATTTTGCTTGAATGAATGCTTTGTGGTCATTGGTTGCGTTTGGCAAATATACTGCTGAAGGCTTCAAATTTGGTATGCCTAAATATTTTGTTTCGATCGTTTTGACTTCACTGTTGAGGTACTGTTGATGTCTCATAGCAAGACATTGAGATTTACTAATAATCCTTTACTAACTTTGCACGCAGACTACAAAAGAGCGCCACATGTGGAAGTGCCAGTACGTTTCAGGCACGAGTCTCGAGCTGATGATCTCCGTGAATTTAAGTGGCCATTATACCGACTCTCCTATCAGTCACATTGTTATATGGAATTACAATAAGAGTATTCAGGTTCGCTGCTGGTTTTCACCTGCTTGGATTTCGTATTTTTCATGCTGATCTGTAGCAGTGCGTAGCATTCTTCTCCGCGTCCGAGCACCCATTTTCGATGGAGAATCCACCTCCACCCCGCCTACGCGAACTTTGCAGCAGTAGAAGCACGTGGCTCCGTGGCTGCACCTACTGCATCGGCCAGTCTCCACTTCTTATTCTTTGCAGCCCTAACCCATTCAGAATTTGTGATGTTGTTTCCTGTGGAGAATAAGTTCAATGCCGCTTTTTATGTGTATTTGTTGCTTTACGTTACTCACTGGTTTACTTTGTTCATAAGTTGTGTTTGGAATGCGTTCGATGTGTAGCTGGCGATAGTAGAAATACCGCAGCAAGGATTGGGATTTTCCGCTTCAGTCTACGATTGCAAGCTTTTCTGGAAAAATTTTCGCTGCCCGTGTGTGGTCTCAAGGATGTCCGTTGGTCTGCGTCCTTAGTTCGCAGTTTTCTAGTGTCTTGTCTTGTTATTCTGTGTTCGTGGTATTAAGTGCTGCGGCTGTGAAGGAAATTGTGCTTTCTCATTGGCAAAATGGGTCTAGGGTTTATTAAAGCATATTTTTGTTAACGAGCTGGCATCAATATTTTGCCCTTAAATTGTAGGATTTGAACATAGGTGTTAAAGATTGCCGAATCTTTGTTGGAACTGACCTAAAATGGCAAGGAATCATTGAGAAGGTGATTCCCTTTATGTGCTATGTGCGGTGCTGTGGTACTACGCTTGAATGATGCGTATGTTTCTTCCATTCATCAGTAAGAATGACCCTAATCTTTTCACACTTTGTTACTTAGAAAAGCAACAGTAGTGCCAGGATTTATTAGCTACTATGAGCCTAATGCTTCAGCTCGTTCTTGCTGAAAATGTTACTAAAGTATCTAATTTCATTAGTTAGAACGAAGCTCATGTTGCCCTTGTTCATTAGTTCGATTTCTTCTTTATATTTTATTTGTAAATGCTTCTTGTTTCAGGGGTGCGGAAATCAGGTATTCGAGTATGGGACGAAGATCATGTTAAATGAGGTTGATACCGTGCAAAGTGATATGCAGTTTGAGGATGTGGATCACCTTCCGCGCTCCCAAACGAGAACTCTGGATCGTGAAGCTGATCGTTTGAGAAATCTTCCAGTGATTGGCTCTCCAGCGCCAAGGTATCAACTCCCAAAGTGACCATCTCAAAAAAATATACAATAGATTTAGATATAGTTTTTCAAAGAAGCGCGAAGAAGTTCGAAATTAAGGTTTTTTTTGCTTGACATGAGAAATGTTTATAATTTTCCTCTGGCACATGGTAAAATGATATATTTGTAGTAGTTTTCTTGAGTATACCGTGGCGTTACTTTAAGCGATTGGCTTTCTTGTGCCGTGCGTATTTAGCACTTGTTTTAAACAATTATGCCGCGGCTAGCATGTCCATAGTAGGTCAGAATGTGCTCCTGGCTTATAAGCGGCTCTTCTTTGGCTGTTTGGCTCATAGTTTGTGTGCTTGCAGTCTTCTCTGCTCATTTGTTTGTTTTTGCTTTTTTGTAGGCCTGCCAGCAAGCCCGTTTGGCTGGACGAGGGTGAGATTTCGCACGCTCGTTGTGTATTCACTGAAGGGAAGGGGGTGGGGGCTTACGTAAGGACATCGCACGCACGCACGCCATAAACCACATGTCCCTTGCGCGCGTTACTGACTGTCCTCGCCACATTCGCTCCCTCCAAATGCTATGGACATGCACTGCCTCCACGGGCGAATTGTTTTGTTCGGTAGTCGTCTTCCGAGGAACTGCAGTTTTATAATCGTATTTTTTACAAGCTGTCTGGCTTGCCGTAGGTCGATAGCAAGACATGCGCTGTTGAGTTAGTGTCGTCGCAATTATCTTCATTCATACGCCATGTTCCCTGGGACAGTTGCAAATAAAAATAATGTCTCGAAGCCGATCCGTGGTCACCGCGACCAGCGCGAATGACAAATTTGCTCGTGAGGCATTAATGGTGTGGGCAACTATGTTTCGGCCATTGATCGTTCATGAGTAACTGCTTCGCCAGGTGATCTGGTTTCGCTTATGGTGGATCTATGTTATAATTTTTTATGTGGATTGGTGGTTTACATTATAAGTTGAATACCTTTTGTAAGTTTTGCTGGTAAGCTCAACGGAGTTCATCTGGCTGCAGTGGAAGCTGCTTTGGTTTGATGAAATGGCTTCTTGCTGGTCTAAGTTGGTATAATTGCTTCAGCGTATTCGGTGCTCAGTGTCTTTGTACTACAGGGTCTTTGCGCCAAGCAAAACGTTTGAAATTCCCTTCTGGAGTGTGATTTTGATGAAGATACCCCCTCGCTTAAACTCAGCCAGAAGTTATGTGGTAAATGTAGGGTGATGAAATGAAATCAGAAGTCTGGCAGTCTCTTCATTTCTCAGATTCTTTCATCGGAGACCTGGTATTGGCGTTGCGAATCAATGCCTTTATTGATAGTTTCAAACAAGAATCACCAGACTAAAAGGACTAAGTGCGTTAGTGAAATTTGAGTTGGGGCGTAATCACATGTGTATTTCTGCTCTGAACCACGCTGGGTGTTAATTATGCCTTTCATATTTCATACGCTTTATTTAGTTGACCTGTAAAGCATGGCAAAAGCTAGGTAGTGTCTGCCTTTTGCAGGTTCTTTGCAGCCGATCCGAGACACTGTTGATGGTGAAGATATATTCTCTGGGCCTGCAAGATCGAAATCTCGAGTCCTCAGTGGTAGGAGACAGACTCCGACTGCAAAGTCTGAGCCGGCTGTGACGTTTGAGCTGTCGGTGACCCGTCTTGCTAGTCCTAGCGCAGTTGCACCGGCTGAAAGGGAGTTACCGAGCTGCTCCGAGTCAGAGGCAAAGCCAAAATTCGGCCGGAGAAGTCGTCATGGCACTCCAGACATCAGCACCTCCGTGTCGCATCCTGTATGTAATGGCTTTTATATCACAGATAAAATTCCGGTGAAACCTTTAATAATTGAACTCAGTTTGCAAATGAGATTTCTTTAGAGTCGTGGTAACTGGTTTCCAAGATTTTTCGTCTGTTGTCCTTTTCTCTTAATGATTTTTTTTATTACTCTTCTTTGAGCACTCTCTTGCTTGCTTTGAGCCGGCAGGTAAGGCTTGTTATACTACTGCACAAGGACGTTGGGTTTCAGAGTCCCAGCTGCTGATCCGCGTGATAGGGAATCCCCGCAATGTTAGAAGGAAATACCCGCACCGTATAGATTGTTTAAAATGGGAATAAATTCAGAATTGATTGATTGCAGTTTGTTTGCAGTATTGCAAGTTTTTTCGGGTTTTTCGGTAGGTGTGCCCTGTTTTTCGTGCAGGACTTCGCCCCAAAATGGGCACGGTATTCGCCGATGCTACTTGAGCCGGTTCCCGTATCCAGTTCATCCTGTGCTTCCGCTGATGCACAAGAGTTGACGTCGAAGGAGTCTTTGATTCTCGAACAATCATTCCGCTCAATCAATAACTTCAACGTTCATCACAGAGGCAGAATTTCTCCTACTGCAACTGGTACGAATTTTTGTAATCTTTCCATAACTATCTGTGTCAAAGAAATTCGTAGTTAAATTTTGCGGGAACTTGTTTCCTTTGTTACGATGCGGGTATTCATAATAGTAATAGGAATTAATGTACTAATAAATATCGAAGTAGAAGATTCTGGTTGTGTTTATTTGGTTTTCATTTCCATGCTGCTCTATTTAGAGCAAACCGGTTTTCCGGAAGGTTGTTTAGAAAGTGGTAGAATACAATCCCGAGGTTTCTGCATTGATGATGCCGGTATTTTGCCTCTACGTTGATGTCCCTTCTGCTCTGCTGTGGCATTTTTTAAAGCCTTGGTAAAGATTGTATTATTCTTGCGGCCGTTCTTTGGTTTTGTTTTTAGAGGAGTGTGGATTAATGGTGGAGCCAATCAAGGAAAAGGATATGTTGCTGCTCCGCCAGGATACTTTACATAATTCTGTGGAAGACAAATTCGACGAGAGACGGTACGTCTATTTTTATGTATTTACGGCATTGTAACTGTATTTGCCAGTCATGCCAAGCGTTGTCTGCCCGTCTTTCATCAGGTAACATTTGATTTAGTCATTTAAGAACTAAGGTTTCGTGCTAGACGTGCGTGATCATGTAATGTTTACATCCTATTATGATTGCATTATTGAAATTCTTCTTGTTCAAGTAATTTTAGTGGGTTCAATGGCTAAATAAAAAGCTGTCTCATTTTCAATCTGCACTCTTCTATCTATCTATCTATCTATCTATCTATCTATCTATCTATCTATCTATCTATCTATCTATCTATCTATCTATC
>QQSS02212883.1:0-11273 GCA_003687565.2 Craspedacusta sowerbii
TTATTTACATACATTAAAAAGTGTATTATCTTCTGTTTGTAATATTTTCTACGGCGAATAACTAATTATGTACGTATGTAAAAAAAAAAAAGTGCATTTTAAAAACTAAACAAAAGAAGCGAAAGAGAAACTCAGTAATTTTTAGATGTAATTCTTACAGTAACGTTTTTACATTCACTAAAAATAAATATCTACATTTTTTCCCCTTTTTCATATCAAATCTATTTTTTCTGCTCATTCCAGAGTATAAAAAGTGACCTAAGTTTAGTCTGAGGGTACCACACATGCAAACCTGTCAAGAAACTAGTCTCCTTTCCCTGTCAATGGTGTGCACACCCCATCCTTTCAAAGTAAAGAATTGCACCTTAACAAGTCACACCAATCTTGAATTTAAATTATGTTGTTGCGCTTAGAGTTTAAATAGATTTTCGTGACCAGGCACGAAAATTATTGGGCTTTTATATGCATAGCGTCAAAACGATCAATAATTTAAACGCAGTCCTAGAAGAAAGTTATGAATTCCAAAGGCAGTATTTGCTGCAGTTTTCGCGTTTAGGCCATACGATGAAGGCTGGTACCAGCATTTAACTCGTAACTTCAATGATTTTCCTAAATAAAAAAGAAGTTGTCGCACTAAAGACATAAAATAAATGGGGAAAAAATGCTTTGGCAGCACTATTTGCAACCATATTAGAGTTGGTGTGAGCTCCTCAGAGACATGGTGTTGTAAACCGAATGTCAGACAACATTAATACCTTGACGGGTTAATCGTGAACGTAGCAAGTTCAGAAAACTAAAAGTCAAACAGTATGCTCCCAAAACCCACGCTCGAATATCTAAAACCAACTACAGAAACACCGGGCTGCAAGCAAGGTAAATCGGAATGATTAAACATTGCCGAGCGCACCGAACTGTGACATCTAGTCCGCTCCGTAACGCTTAGTTCAACAATGCAAGCGGCGCAATCTAAGTGCCAAAGATTAGCAGTTGACATCAGCTTTACCAATGCTGATACACCAGTTTATGAAATAGAAACTCAATTCCCAACATTCCCTCCACCTCAAATTTCACTGTCCTTCGAACACAAATCGCTGCGGCGCTTTACCTCGGGTCGAAAGCAACGATCACCGTGGAGTGGTGATCCTTGGCGACGCTGTTACTGGCGGCGTCGGTTGTGGAGCAGTGATGGTCAGTGGATCTGGCTCTCAAACTGGCGGTACCTGTGCAGTAATCAGTGACGGGGGTGGAACTGGCGGTGCCTCGATCATCGGTGGTAATGGTTTTGGAAGCAAGATCAGTGTTTCCTCGAATTTCGCCGTTGGACAACCAAAAGTTCCGACGCAAAAGTTAATCGATGCGGCGCTGCCTCAACTTCCCGTTCATATTCTCGATCCGATATATCCAAGGCGCGCTTCTTTGCACAACTGTTGCTGGGGTCCAACGGATGCTGCCTTGATAATTTTTCGCTCAGTAGACATCCCCCACTTGAAACTGGCGAGTGTTCGCTCCTTTGCTTGTCGCTCCTGGGACACTCGAACTTTCGCCTCCGGCTGAAGATGCAGTGCGGCATATGGAAGACGAACTCGTCGACCAAGCATGCAGGCCCCGTTGTCGAATGATCACATTCCGATAAGCCAACAGGAATCGCGTGATGCGATAACTGATGCGAACTAATGGAACGTCATCGGCTCCAAAGACATTCTTGAACGTTCGGATAAAGCGTTCAGCTTCTCCATTAGATCGAGGATGTAATGGAGAACAGCGGACATGTTGGATATTGAAAACGCTGACTGAACTTTTGAAAGTCGAACTGCGAACCGGCAAAACTGAGAACCATTGTCGGATACAATTTGAGATTGCACTCCAAATCGAGCAATGACGTTCATTAGCCTCTTCACCATGTTCAAGGCAGTGGCAGACTTCATTACGACAACTTTGGGCCACTTGGTCCTGGCATCGACAATGATCAGCCAATATAATCCGTGAACCGGTCCAGCAAAATTGACATGTAAACGATCCCATGCCCTTTCTAGAAATTCCTAAGCGCAGCTGCTGGTTCATTGATACTTTAGCAATGGGGACACTTGCTGACCGTCGATTTGATACTCTTGTCTAGATTTGGCCTCCATACCAGGGATCTTGCGAGGCTCTTCATTTTTGACGCGCCAAAATGTTCTAGATGCAGATCGTCAAGGACATCCTTTTGTAGCACCTTCGGAATTACTGCTTGCTCCGCGCGATAGACACACGCGTTCTGGATCGAAAGACTTTCGAATTCGCGCCTGAATGGGTCCGATTTAGGCGAAGTCTTGATATGGCCACCCGTGTCAAATAGCATCCATTAGGCTACACAATGTCTTGTAATTCCGCTTTGCCGCAACAGGTTTTTGATTAGTTAGCTGACTTTATGATCCAGCGTCGTCGGTGTCAAATATGTCGAATATATCAATACCATCCCCAGCGCTGGTCACTGGCAATGGGAGTCTCGATAATCCATCGGCGTTAGCATGGTCACGGGTGGTCGTGTACTTGATCTCGTACTAATACCCTTGCAGGATTAGGCCCATCGCTGCAAGCGAGATGAGGTACGATCCAGAACAGACTTCTCAGGTGACAGTATCGTCAACAACGGCTTGTGATCCGTGACGAGAGTAAACTGTCGGCTATAAAAATATTTTCAAAACTTACTCGCGCCAAAATTATCGCGTAAGCCTCCTTCTTAATTTGTGCATAATTACGCTGCGCTTCGTTCAGCGTTCTTGATGCATGGACGATTGGTTTCTCATCCCCATTTGCAGAAGCATCCTCCGCAAGACCGATCAGTGTATTTGGATCACAATAACAGAGAACTTGAGGCTTCGTCAATTTCTCTTTCACTGATCGAAACGACCTTTCCTCCACCACAGTCCATCGCCATTTCGTATCTTTCTTTGTCAGTGCATTCAACGGCTCAAGAATTGTTAACAGCGCTGGTATAAATTTTCCATGCTAGTTTACAAGCCCACAGAATTATTTGACTTCGGATACATTCTTCGGCGCTGGCACATACGAAATAGCGGCAATCTTCTCGTCAGACGTATGAATGGTATGTTCATCGATCACATGACCGAGGTATTTTACAGACGGCATGCCGAATTTGCATTTTTTCAGACTGAGGCGCAGTCAAAATTCTCGGCAACGTTCTAAAAGCGCGCAACTGCGTGACGTACTCTTCAGGCGTTCGACTTGCCACCAAAATATCATCGATAAATGCCACGGTTCCCGGTAAACCGCGTAATATCGACTCCATCGTTCGTGGGAACATTGCCGGGGCTGACGCAATACCGAAAGGCAGACGATTGTATAGATACAACCATCGTTTCGTGTGGATGACCAAAATTTTTTTCGCATCTTCATCCAACTCAATTTGATGGAAAGCTTCATTCAAATCCAGCGTCGTGAAATACTTGCTTCCAGCGAGCTTTGAAAATAAATCCTCGATTCGTGGCAACGGATATTGTTCCACAAGAAGGCCCTTATTTACCGATACCTTGAAATCAGCGCAGATCCTGACCACTTCAGAGCATCGCTTTGCCACGACGACAATCGGCGAAGTGTCACCTGGTAAAATCCGTCTCGTCGAATTTTCTTACCACGAACTGACATGAGCAAAGAGACAGCCTTCAGATCGCCTATCAATTCTTTTTACGACAGTGGTTCGTGCTGCTCGCACTCGATCTCCCTCTCTCTATCAACAAACACAACTCTCTATATAATCAGTATATGTAATTAAATATCTTTTCCACAATATCCTTTCGTAAAGTTCTTTCATTTCTTGACATTCTAGGCGCTGTGACGCTCATGCGGGGGTCCTTTATAGTAGCCGCTGCTGACATAGGCTTCGCCCTACGCCACCGGTATTTCCAGTATTTGCTCTACCGACGTCCTGCGTAAACGATGACGTCAAAGCAGCCTGTTTTTGAGATGGCGATATGCTCGCTTCAGACCACCCACACAAGCCTACCTTGGATAAATCACGCGGTACGCGTTCCAAGATGCCGCCCTTCTCCAGACGATCCAAGTCCAGATCGACTTTTTTCGCGATTGCGACAGGGACACTTCGTACGGGGGGCCAAAATTTCCGTACAGTTACATCAGGATTCATAGTAACGCTTGCTTTGACCCCTTTTATTTTACCAAGCTCATCATTAAATAAGTCTCCAAACTCGCACAACAAATCTTTCAAATGAAGGTCTTGTAGATTCGGATTTATTAACCGTGCTGGTAGCGTCCACTCGGCGGCACAATCCGACATCGATTTTCAATAAGTCAATCCAGCGACGACCCAAAGCGACATTTTAACATTGTCTTCCACATAATACAGTTGCCGGGTTCCAACTGCGTAACGAGCTGGATAAATCTGCTTGCTGGATTTAGACTCGACGTGCAAAAGCTCAATGCCAGGCGCCTGCAACCTATCAGCGGTAGTTCGTGCCCTGAATAAGACTGAAAAGATTTCTTTGCGAGCACGATGCTTGTTCACTCCTCGTAGCAGCTCAATATAGTGACGCACCTAAAGACTACGCAGTATGTTACACAGGACTACTGAATGAAACCCTATTGCCTATAACATATGTCACAAGACTAAAGAAACTAATGCTGTAGCGCGGCAACAGGCTATGCACTGCATTTACATCAAGGAGGCCTACACATGGTCTTCTTGGTTTACATGCGTTGTGGATAATGTATTGTATGTACTTAATTAAATATATTCAGGTTGTAGTCATAGCACACATTTTATATGCAAGTAATAGAATTTCTGCTTCGAGATTGCAAGCAGAAGATAACTTGCTATTGCACTCAGTTGTCACGAGAAGGCTTTTTAAAGCTTGTATGTCTGAAGAGTTCCGGAGCATGCTTATCCTTTCCTTCATGTTTTAGTAGAATGGGCAAAAAAAAACTCTATAGTTTACAGTAACACACAATCACGTTGATGGATGACATTGAAACATGCTCTCAGCGGTTTGATAGGGCATCTGCACATGCTCGATTTCAATTGCAGAACATCAGTGATGATGCTATGTTGCAGCTGTATGGGCTGTATAAGCAGGTCAGATTTTGTTCTATGCATTAAGGTTCTTGTGTAACCATTGTTTCATTGCCCTTTGCAGACGCAAATTTGATTTTGATTGTGATCAGCCTGGAATATTTGTTGTGTATCAATTGATCTTGATATAGGCAAAAGAAGGACCTTGTACTGTACCAAAGCCATACTTCTATGAATTTGTTGCTAAAGCGAAATGGTGAGACTTTGTCTTAAAAGCTTCTCTTGAATTTACGCGCCATTCCATTGCATCTGTGTTTGTCACCACCAAGCATCTGCTTGTCAAATTAGTCAGAGAGGCCCTGTATTGTTTCTGTAATGACTTCTGATTTACAATTCTGGGAATTGAGCTGGTTCATAGGATGTTTTTGATGGTATAATCTTTTCTCACTCAGACTTGTGTTCTATTTTTCTTATCTGGACTAAATGCAAATTATAGGAAAGGGGACAAGGCAATATGATGGAAAATCCTATGTATAGGTCCCCCTATGCTCTGTTCAGTTTTCCTTGCTCATAGATCATTGGCAGATGGACTTGATCAATCATTATTCTTTCTTAATTATACAGAGTAGTAATAGGGTATGAAGTTTTAACTTTTAGGGTTAGCTGGCATATGTACCTAAATCTGTAGTAAATTACAAGGAGATCCAATACTAGTATGTTTCCTAGTGTTTCTGTGCCTGTGGTATCAATGTGAAATGCATCTGATGCATAAGATGGAGCATTATTTACTTCTGTGATCGGTGTTTGTTTATTGGAAGGAAGCGGATGTCTTCTTTCTCCGCTCCTTTGAATGTGCGTAAAGTTGCCCAAGAGCCATATTGTTGAGTGTGATAGCACCAAATATTGCTGACCTATAAATATTCAAAAGGAGGTGATGATTTATTAGTTGTATACGATTGTTGATAGGTTGCTGATGAGTAAAAGTTTTGGGAAATTGTTACACCAATGTAAATAAAGTATCTGAAATATTTATATAGTCATGTCAAGTTAGGAGTGGAAGCTAATTTGACAACCAAGCCGATGACATGTGTCACAAACAGCCACTGATAACAATGCCTTCTTCTCTGAAAAGTTTTTTTGCTAGAATCAATTAAAAAGGTGAATTGATTGAGCAGACTGAGCAATGTAGGTTGGCGTGGTCATTTGTCTAAGAGAAGATTAACTCCTGCCTCATGGTTAATTTTGGCTGGTAGTCCAGATCAGTATGGTATAACACTAAAGTGCTTATTTGCTAATATTTTAGCTATGATGCAAAGCAAAACTTTCATTTACAGCATATGCTGGAGTCTTTAAAAATAGTTTGGCCAAGTAGCTAAATATGAAATTCGTTTGGATGCTAAGCAAGGGAAGCTATTCTTGCGGGATGAGATTTGCATTAGGGAGACTTGAGTAGCTGCTACTAGGTATGAGAGTTTGTTTGTGATAGGGCTAAGAAATTCTCCCAGTCACAGGAAATGGATTACAGGGGTAGCAGTTGGCATGTTATGGGAAAGGGGATCAACTCGTGAATGAGGTAGCTGTTCATAACTCATTAGTCCATTCTAGCCTGAAATGTTTTGTGAAGTGTTAGATTAGTTTGAGAAGAATATTAGAGCAGGCTGGGTAAACTATCTCATGCAAGAAACTCTGCTTGGCCCGCCCGAAGAAAGGAAAAAGTAAGGTTCTTGAGTAAGTGTTTACTAAATGACATGGTGGAAGGATGTCCTAGATCAATAGTAGAATGGCGTTTTTGAGAAAGTGTTATGCCACCGCTGTACTCAAATGTATATGCTGATGGTGACCGCCCAGTTGATTGGCGTCATAATCTCAACTTCTCTTATAAAGGGGTTTATGTCTTACCGAAAATGGGGGGAAATCAGTAACGGTTGTGGGTTATCGTTGACACCTGTGTCGATTTTCTGTTGCTGATTTCGCCCTTGATAATAAGCCTTGGCTTCATGAAAAATATAAGTGCCATTTTGACGTGTTGCATAACGACCAGATCAGAGCGAGACTAACCGAGTTTAATACGTAGGCGTTAATGCTGGCCAGCACCAGCATTTTGCCCGGCTTGAAATAAGGATATCAAAAAATTTTAGTTTGATTTTTTAAAAATCAGTACTCCTTGTGTTGCCTTATGTTCCAATGTCTTTTTTGTTGTTTGCTTCTTTGTAACTCAGCCGTGATATTCTGGTGTTTCATCAAGCCTGACGAAGAGCCATGTCTTACTCGCTGCAATAGACCACGTTGAACGGGTTTAACGTTGCTATTAAGTATCCTGCCGAATATTCCTATACCTGCCCAATATACCTATCCCAAAGGAATTGCAGAGCAATAGGTCGTCTCAGGCCTGAGCCGGGGTCCTGATCGCCCTATTTGATATTGTATGAAATTTGTAAGCAGATATAGTAGGCTTCGTAATGTTTGCTATTTACGGTATTCCCTGAAGCCTTTAACCAAGTTTCGCCTCCACCTGAAACCTGTTTACTCCCTCCCTCGATACCCATATACAAATGTTTATTTGAGTTGTGCCTATTCGTGTCTTGTTAGGGAAGCGTGGAAGAAGTTAGGAGAAATGACGAAATTAGAAGCCATGCGAAGTTACATTTCGTTGGTGAAGAAGCTTGATTCGGCGTATGATGAACTTGCTGAAGTCGAGGTGATGACGCTTGTCCTTAATCTCTCTTTAAAAACTCTGCTTATCTTTAAATTATTTATGTATTTGCTTTTCAATGGCATTTTAAGTCTTATTAAGCAGGAGTATTTTGCTTTTATGTGTTCCCTCGGGAAAAAGGCTCGTGTTGGCACTTTTGTTTGATTGAATATGATAGCTTATTTCGTCGGAACGCTCAAGGGTTACACACTTACAAACTTTTGAAGCCGTTTTGTAGTAGGTTAATACCACTGTTCTACTCGTGCTAAAATTATAGCCGCACTCCTGCCTTTGTACATGATTGAGGTAGTATTTCCTCGGCATGTCTAGGTGCTTGCGAATTCATTCTCCAGGATTTCCTTGACAGGTGCAAGTTTGCATTTTATCCAATTTCGCTTTTGTGTACTAGAGTTCTGCGAAATTTGCGAAAGCAATGACGAGCTAGTTGCGGCTGAACACCTTAAGCAAGAACGTTCGGGGGCAAGATGTTTTCTGTTTTTCTTTTCTGTAAGATAAGATATCCGGTCTAAGTAAGACATACCATTGCATGCTTAGGTTGTTGGTCTTTCTTCTGGCAGTGTAAAACTGGATGCGATTTATTGCAGAGCTAGAAGCCGTATTCACTATGAGAATTGTGGTGTATTTTGATCTGTTCAAGGCAGATTCGTTTGGAGCTGCCAAGAAGACTCGTCATCAGCTCGGGATAGCGGTAAGCACAATGTATCAGCAGGAAGTGGCAGCTGACTGTGCCAATCGGTATGGTTGGGTTTCTGGTTTAAGCTTTAGCGCGGTTTCTACTTACGTATGACTGCTCTGTTTATGTTCCAACGCAACTTTTGTAATAGATGTTAGACGCCCGTGACGTGAATTGAAATGATTCTGCAGGGCCTAAAGTATAGCATTTTTGCATGGTAGGTCCAATCGATACTAATTAAAGTTTATGCTGAATTGCGAGTTTTGCCGGGGCTCGTTCATATGTAATATGCTTGTAAATACGTTGGAGATTTTATTGCTCTTATTATGCAGCATTCAAGACCTTGCGATATGCGTTTTATGTTGCAGTGAAGAGGAGGAAACCGTGCTTGACTGGTGCAAGGACGGCAACATGGCGAAGCTGGTGGCAGCTATTGAAAATGACAAATCTCTTCTTCGCACTGTGGATGGTCAGGTTCGTTTTAACACATCCTGCTCTTTCCAGAACCATGTTCATTAAGCGCAATGCCTTGGCTATCTGGTTTTTACAGGTTTGGCGGTTTATTGCATTAGCGGCATGCGGAATAGCCAGGATATTAAATCCGTATTATTTAGGCTATGCTCCAAAATATCAAAATTTGAAAGTCTTCGACTTGCTCGTAAATCCAATATTTCAATAATGTTGTTATGGACAATGCAAGGTCATTTTGAGCGTTTATTCATCTTTCTTCGTCTGGGCTTGTCGTTTTCTTTCTGAAGGTTTGCTCTCTATTAGCGATTGCACGATGCTGGGGCGATGCCAACTTGTTTATCCATCGCTACTGGAACTGCTGTTTTATTTTAAGTGTGTTACGGGACATTAATTCACATTACCTTTTTCTAGGGCCTGACGCTGTTACATTGGGCATCCGATAGAGGATGTGTTGCTGTTGTGGAATATCTGATTAAATGCGGAGCAGACGTTAATGCCCAGGTAACTGCCATCCTGTTCATCATGCTATATCATGATTTGCGGTGCAGCTTCTGTTGGCGTACCATATTCCGTCCTTGAGGATGACCACCGTGAAACAAAGGCGCCCCTTTGAGCTGCCTTAAGACCCAGATTCCTTAAAAACGTTAGTTTTTGTGCGTGGGTGGAGAGAATCTTAAGTCTTCAGTTTCTTAAAGTTGGCGCGATGACGCATTTGTCGGGACTTCAGCATTTACCTCTCTTTCTGTAGGACCACGAACTGCAAAGTCCTCTACACTACGGTGAGTTTTTTTTTTTGCTGTAATGTGGTTACATCTTGTATGCTTAGTTTCATCCACTGGTGCGTGAGCCATTGCGGGAGAGCAGTTGGCTTTCCATCACATGTGTTCACTGTATACTCGATGCGTGGTGGTGTATTGTGCTGGAGTAGCGCTCTGCTTTTGTTTTGTAGCTGCTTCCTGCGACCGAAGCGATATCTCCATCTTGCTGCTTGAAGGTGGTGCAGACGTGCATTTGAAGGACGATTCCGGGCTCACCCCATTCGACGTAGCAGACAGCCTGGCTTTAAGAAACCTTATTGCTCAATTCCGCGATCAGACATGATGATCCCGCATAAAAATTTTTCTCGTAATTGGTATCGAGTGACGTGGATTGTGTTCGTTTTACCAGAGAATGACGTTTCCTTGGTTGTGCTCTGTTTGGAAGATCACAAGAATGTTTTTGTTCTCTAGCACGTGGTGAATCCGGTACGGGCGTATTGTTTAGGCTAGTTTTAAAGATGCTGCTACAAATAGTTTACTTTTCCTTTAGCTTTCAGCTCACCGGAACTCAATCTTGTGGTTCCCACTCCCCTACTTTAAGCATGACTTTTACTAACCCCTTGCTTGCGCACTTCGCTTTGCGTAGCGGGCACGAATAACACCAGAGCTGCGATCAGACGGAAAGCGGTGTCGGAATCACGATGAACAGAGAAAATCTGAATGATGTCGTAAAAACTCATGTCTCCCCCATAGCGAAAAAATTACAAATACTAGTTGCTCAAATAGCTAGGACTTGATCACTACTACTACTACTGCTACTACTATAATTCCTACTGCTACTACTATGATTACTACTACTACTGCTACGACTAATACTACTTAGTAAATTGGCCTCTACTGCTACATTTAAAACAACTAATTTTAATGATAAATGACAATAATATTACTTTTGCAACTACAGAACTATCTACACCACGATGGCCTCTACTATGCCATGTCATACCGTGCTGCTATTAGCACTAGCACTAAATTACGCTCTGCGATGTCTTAACCAATCTAAAAAAACACAACAAATAACTTTAATATCACGTGAATGCAGTTTTAAAACCTTGACAGATGAATAGTATTCCTAACCAAAGCCCAATTAAATAAAAAAAAACATTACCAATATCTATAAAACTAAATAGTTGATCACGTATCACAGAAGTAGAAACAACACAAAATAAAAGAAAAGTGAAAATAACGGCAAGGCCCAACGGAGCGACAAAAATAATTCCTAAAATGGTAACTAAATATTTGCGTGTTGCGACCTAACTAGTTGCACACCGAAAACGTTCAGAATAAAAGCTCCTGCCATGGTGGATCATCACAAACTAGTCAAGCATTCGCTTCCTTGTTGCGATGCGTTCTAGCAACTTACGCCAGCACCTGGATCACAGGTCATCGACTCGGATCATAGTTCACGAACGGATGCGCAATCCATTGAATGGTTAGCGGCGACTTGATCAGCCAAACTAGCTCTTCTAATGCTAGGAAGGAGACGGATTCAATTCCTGTATTCTGGTTCTACCTTGGGCAGCCTGCGACAGCCTCACGAGTTCATCTCGAATAGCCCTGATGAGTGGCTGCGAG
>QQSS02212894.1:0-11271 GCA_003687565.2 Craspedacusta sowerbii
GTATGTATGTATGTATGTATGTATGTATGTATGTATGTATGTATGTATGTATGTACGTATGTATGTATGTATGCATGCAAACAGCGAACTGAGAAATGCTGCAGTCAAATCGAATGGTAGGCTCCATGTTTTAAAAACGAACCAGAAGTAACCTGTTTCATTCTTTTTTCCTTCTCTTTTATAACGGGATATGCGACCTGACTTTTGAAAGGATCCAGCGAGGAAAACGTTTCTGGGGCAATATTGTCATCGCAACTTTTCAAAACATTTGGATCTAACTCGTCGACGCTACCATTTATTTGAAATGCTGCAGAAGAATTTCTCGATGGCGAGAAGGCTAACGAAGACTTTCCACAAGGCAAATTACTCGAGCGGCGCATCGAAGTCTCACATACGTGGATCTTGTGCGCGTTATCAGCGCAGGTAGGAACGGCTGGCGCTGGTGCGTGAACAGAATGTTTTCCTTGCCAGACAGAGGGATTCAGCATTGGAAACGAATGCAGCATATGATCGCTTTGAGATGGAATAGCATGTACCACTGACATAGCAGACGCGTGTCGTTTTGAGCCGAGCTCGCTTAGCCTATTACCCTGCCATTTCAGCCTGTTCCCTCCGTCAAGTTGACTACTGAGCAATGACAAGCATCCGCTCTCCGGGGGTCGAGCGACAAGAACACCATGGGCGCGTTCGTCCAAGATTTCTTTACCTACTGACGCGTCGGCAAGGCATCCCCTCGTAGCCGCAGCAATTTGGCAGCTAAAGTTGCAAGTCTCATTTTCATGTTTGCTGACTAAATTATTCGCGGGAGAAGTTTGCAGACCACCGTACGAGTCCGCGCGAAGGCAGCTCGTCTCGGCAATGGCTATTAGTTCGTGCGCAGAGTTTGCACAAGACTGACGCAAAACGACGCTGCGCACATTTTGCACACGTCGCCGACCATCTGCTGGAAGTTGCAGCCTGTCCATGGCAGAAGATACACACGGCAACTGCGCTGGGAGATTATACGGCCTCGCTGACCGAGATTCACCAACTTCAGTGGAATTCTGAGCTGCCCATTTCATCTTCGAAGTACCAGCAGCTGAAAGTTCACAAGGTGGAGACCGAATAACTCGAATTGCGGGATCAACATTTTTACTACCTACATTTATCGTATTCAGTAAGGAAGAATTCTCCGATTCGGCTGCACAGCGCTCCGCGGACGACATAGTATCCCTACTCAGACATGCACTGGCGCTCTCCTGCTTTCGCTTTTTAGGAATTTTAAAACGTAAAGACAACACAGAAGGCAAACTCTCAATTGGAAGAAGCTGACGTCGTTCTTGTCCTAGCAAGCTTTCACTAGTTTCTGGCTTCGCTTCTCGAAGGTTAACGTGGCTGGAAGAACGCGGCCGAGCCAACTGCCCGGGTTCGGCTGAGCGTGAGCCACGCTCGAAAGAGAAGTCCCACGTCGTGGCAGCACGAACATCTTCAGCGAAGTCGTACTTCCTTGCAGAGTTGCACGAATCAGAGACCATGTTGGAATTGTTTTTCATTGGATAAGGAGTCGAGTCAAAGGCAGAGCAAGGGACAGTCACCGAAGGGAATTTCAAGGCAACTTCATCAGCAAAACGAATTTTGCGGCGTTCTCGGTTCTCGCGAACCAAACCTTGCGCAGAGAAGCAGCCGGAAGAAGTCCGAACAGTCGAACGATCTTCTAATCGTTCACAGCTTGCCTCGAAAACCTGCACAGACTTGTTCATTACAGTTTGCCAATCTGCATTTCCCTCACTCCATTTACGAGCACAATCAACTCGCTCGAGCGAAAGTGGAACAAGAGAGCCGTCTCGGCGAACACACACGCGGTCGGGATCAAGGGTAGTATATCCTTGCAAGATGTCGCCAAGAACATCGTTCGCATCACGCTTCCGCCTGCAAGACATGCCAGTCAGCAAATCGAAAACGGATAAGTCAAAAGCAACGAAAAAAAAAAAAGAAAAAGTAACAAGAAACCCCACACGCGCATTGCACTCAACTTGTCAGCAGAGCTCGCAACGCATCTTATACAAACGACAGCTCGGACAACCATCACAATGTTTCAAATTACATGTGAGTAGTCGGAAACAAAACTCTATGTGAAGGCAAACAAAAGATACTAGAAGAAAAAAGAACAAGGAAGTATTGCACGCCGCCAAGCATAAGTACTTACACGCTAGTCGGTGGACATGTCGACAAAACGTTGATGCTGGCAGTCTGCTTACTTCTCTCGCTGAGCACATCGTCAGAATCAGCGTCATGAAAATCGTTCAAGGCAAAAGGATCGCCAAACAGGGAAAGAGGAGGAACAAGCTCTGTACTTGAATTCCGTCTTTCATCAGCACGCCTGCGTGTCACGGCCGAAGGGATTTCTCTATCCTTAGGCAAACTATTTGCCGACTTTTGACGCAAGCTTGCAAGTGCATCGACGGAAATACGGCGTCCTTTACTCTTTTTCTTACCTTTGTTTTTCTTCTTAGCAAGCGAGTCTGCTAAAGCCAAACGCTTGAATTATTTCTTAATGGTGCATTCCCGGCGAGCAACTTTACCTCGGATATGACGAGTAGTAAGTAAAGAGCATAATTAAAATACGAAGAATAGGTCGAAAAAGAAAGATGAGCAAACGTGACGAGCGGTAGAGAGTGCATGAGGGACACAGAGAGAAGAAGCAGGCAGAGCCTCACCAGTAGAAGCAGACCTTTGCGTGCTACGGCAAGCACGTCGACGTCGCCCACGTGGAGCAGCTCGTCTAGCAGATAACCATCTACGAGCCGCTGCAGTGCGAGGACGACCTCTCCTAGTAATACCTACAATCAAACACACAACATCACCAAAGCAGCTACTAGCATACCAATGCCACCAAACTAACTAAATACAGAGGGAAAAAACGCCCCTTTGAATCGGAGCCCAGAGCCCATCGCAAGGAAAAACACAAAATACGAGATTCTGGAGCAGGTGGCGAATAAAAATGAGGAATAATTATATAAGGCGACGACAGAACATCAGTAAGGACATGCTTAGCGCGGTCACCGATAGCTGCTAACAGGTTGTATCTCCTCACGCCCAACCCGAAGGCGAAAGAGGGCAAGCCTTCTACAGAACGCCTAGACCTCATGATACAGCCCCGATCCTTGGCAGTGTGCATTGCCTCTTCTTCTGAAAGGAAAACTACAAGCTTATCCGGGAAGCAACAGGTCACTGGAGCGCGCTCACTTCCATAAGCACACAATGACACCGAATTCGAGCCTACTAAGCCGTTCAGATTTGGAAAATATTATTTTTTTCATTTTCCTGCAAGGATACAAAGCATTCAAAAAGATGGGATAATATTTTTGGCTCCGAAAATGATTAGCTAAACAGGAAAATAGACAGAAAAAAGCAATAACGACATCTCTTGACTGGCCACAGCAGTCATTTAGTGATACGAATTTGCCACAGCATAGTTCGACAATCAAATGGTAAGCAGCTTGAAGTCGAGATGAAACACGTTGCAGGAGCATTCCATGTGTGGGAAGATTTTGCATGAAGCCTCGCTGATCGTAAACCGTAAAACAACTTTTCTTGAACGTCAAAGATAAGATATTAGAGTAGTGAGAATATCATCGAAGCCGAAGGCAACAATTTTTTAATTACATAGCCAAGTTTATTGAAGTATTGGGGACCATCGCACTTCACAATTTGAAATTCATTCACGAATTAGCCGAGAAAAGAAAGTAGGCAAGCCGCAAGCTCAACAAGCAGACCTGACATACGCTAAAATCTACTCTCAGGCCTGCCAGGAAAATGACGTTAATTGTCACATAGCTCACGACTGCCACCAAAAGTGCGCCCAAATCGAAAATGCTTGCAGCGACAGAATATTTTCAAAAAGCGAAACGAAGAATTAAAAAAAAAAAAGAATACTAATAAATATCAATTTCAAACCTCTCTGCTCAACCGCTCTATGGATGTCGAGCAAAGCCTTGTAAGTCGGTATGCATGTTTTACGTAAAAAAACTTACGCGTTCTAAGTTCCAGCATGAAAGCAGCACATTATGTTCATTAAATGTTGGGTCTCATCGAATTGCTCGAACTTTTTTTTGTAAGAATTTGAGGAATCGATTTGAGAAGCATCTGTCTCATATCAGCAAAGTTCCGAGCTGAAACATTATCTTAAAGTGAAGAAATGCATTCGCATCTTTAACTGCCTCTTGTTCTTGTAGCTTAGCAATATGCGTGAAACATTTTTTTGTTGCAGGTGATGCCAGCAGATCCCGTAGCATCAGGGACGATGGGCACAACAAAAGCGAATCCAAAGGATACACGAGTAGCATAAATCTCACTAGCCCCTGTATTGTTTTCTCCCCGTTTTGAAGGCAGGCAACTTCCATTACAGTACCAGATATTCAGTACCAGACTTCCAGTACAGTGCTGTTGTGGTCCCAAATAACGATATCGGTGCGTTTGCCCTTGAGTTTGAATGAGAATTTTACAACCAAATCATAGCATCCGAGGGTGTCAATGTATTCTCCATAATTGCTCAGTGTTTACAATCGCAGAACCCACAACAGTCAAAGCCATCAAAGAATAAACTTTAACGTTGGAAAACAAAAACAGCTTTTCCCAAACGTTTTGGTACCCTGCAGTGGTAGGGCTCGATAGCGCACGACTAAGTAGAGATCCAATCGAACGTAGGCCACTCCGTAGCAGAACGAAATCTAGAGCAGTTTGATTGGCTGCAAAGCACACTATTTCAGTCTAACGCGGTCTTTGTTATACAGACCCAAAACTGGTCAGCGCCGTGCGCGATGACTTCACACTGTGCGCCTCAGCTTTTGCAGAGGTGGTGACAGGGTAGGCCGAAATTCTTCTTATGCATAACGGAATAAAGAAGGTCATACGTGAGATTTGTACATCACTGGAGGGTGCTCCTGCGCTTGGTGCTTACAGTTTGTAAGACACGCCCAGGCTATCGCTCGTTCAGCACTAGACTAGAACTGTTTCACGCTTTCCCTGCAGTCGCATTTAAACGATCAGGATGCCTTTCATAATGAAGCTCTTTGGTTAATGAAAGCTACTGTTGACAAAATGCTAAGGCGAGGCACGTTTTTGCAGGCACGAAGTTTACTCTGGGTCTTAAAGAAGGCTTAAAATGTAAAAGCAGTCTAGCGTCTAACCTGTTCTTAAGATTTCCGGAAAACAACTTTCTTGCCCATTTGCCTTTACGTACGCAACTGGCGTTTTGGCCGTAGTAAATTTAAAGTAATTTTGCTAACTGAGGGCGGCGTATCCTTGATATTCTAATGAACGACAACTTCATTCATGCATCATTTTTTTAAGAGAAGCTTTCATACAAGTAAAAAAAATAATATAAGAATACGACGATCAATGACGCAGGAAGTTTAGATTCAACGGCCTAGGGCTTAGAGCCGATCTTTTAAACGGGACTGATGTAAACTTGCGGCCCTTGAAGAAATATCACTGCCTTGCCAAAAATGGCGGCGCCTTGATTGTTTTCTGACTTCTTCTTCGTTTTATACATGCATAGTTCCAGTTCGCCGTAAGGAGTTTATACCTTGAAGAATCACATCATAAAAATTATAGGAAAACTTGCCAAACTTTCCGGCAACGCGCGCTGATCACATTAGAGCACGAGCGATAAGATACGAAAACGTTGGGCCAACCAACACAGCGACGTGCGCTGCATAATGGCTTCACGTTGCGTATTGGAAAACAATGGTGAGTGCGTTCTCTATATAGTTAATCCTTTGAGCTCAAACCACGTTTGGCTGTCACCATGTAAACGTATGCAAACATGAATGTACTTACTCGGGGGCGTGTATATATGTGCTGGCATTAAGTTTGTTCGAAGTATTTGCGGACGCAATAACCAAACAATAATTTCAAGTAAGCAAAAACGTACCGATCTCTTGTCGAACAAAAGGCACATTGCGTTCGTAGATAATTTGAAGAGCGTCATTGAGCGATCCTTGGACACAGTTTGGGCAATACCAGTCGTCCGATGGTACAACCTCTAACGGTGGAGTCAGACACTCCAGGTGGTAGCTAAAAAGGCCCCGAGAATATTTTTACATAACATGCAGAGCAATGTCCAGCTAGAAACAGTTCATTGTATATACAAGATCATAACCAATTTCAATGGAGGCTTAAACTGAAGGATACCACTAGGCTATTTGACAAATACCAAGAGATTCTCTTACAACGCAAAAGCTTGATTTGAAATTTCTGTCCATCTATAATCTAAGGGCTATGGCAAGCACAGTCCTCCGAAAACAGAGTGAACAAGATGGTGAAACATAGCAATTTGCGTGTAAGATCTCTTTTATCACATAGACCCAATTCAGATGGGTGGGTGGAGACGGGGGGATTGAGTCCTGGGAAACTTCTTACCCTTCATCGCAGCGATCACATAAAAGAAGGCGTTCTTCCCTATCGCACTCATTGCAAACCTGAACGTGAAAACAAAAAACATGAAATCAGAGTCCCGCAACACCACTTCACAGACTAAATTCGGTGCATCTATGCTAGCAGAATGTGGAAGATCAAGACATGCAGGAGACGAAAAACAACTAAACTGAAACATACAAAGACCTTACATATGCTTGTGATTCTATATACACAAGCGCATGACTACATCTAGCGTAAAGCATTTCATTTACCTATTACTGCGATGATTGCATAAAACGAAAGGAAGCACAGACAGATGAGCCTGACACAGTGTAGCTAAATAATCTGAAAACTCCAAAAAAATTCCGTACAAAGGGGCTGATATCGGACCAGCTTTCAATTAACTTTTAGGTTCCAGGCTGCTTTTCGAAATCATTTCCAGTTTCCACCATTTACGACCGGACTTAAACTCACTCAATAAATTCATCACAAATGACATCATGATAATCAAATATTAGACTCAGACAATATAGCAAACAGTCGTGTCGGAGAAATTTCTATTGATAGCTCGATAGCGACAAGGTCCACTTGCATGTACTTTGTGTATGAACGCAACTCTCGTCAGAACGCGCACATCGCAATATAATCACAAAGCCAGCAATGAGCAAATAACTCCACAGCCCCACGCAAACGCGTTTTTTTTCCAGGCCAGACGTCGTCATTGACAAAACAAGCACATTATCAGTCTCGACCTGCCCCTCTACAAGTTGTACCAGGACACCAGCCGCGTAAAAATAACTTGCCTCACAAAACCGCATTATTTCTATCTAAATCAATAGTACTTTAAACGCCACCACAAAATAATCGAAAATTTTGACTTACACCACACCAAAACTGTGATGTTCAGAAAATGAAATTCCGTCAAAACCTGTCGCCCAATTAACTATACCCTCACCACCATGAAAAGTAAACAAATCGCTCCAGTTTGAAGCGCACGCGAAAATCGGTTTCAACTCTATCATCCGCTCCCGAAGACCACACGTCACCATACTTATTGTAAACTCAGGCGTTGACATATTTTGGTATCCATATCTAACAAACTAAAACATATTTCCCGCCCCAAAAAGGTTCGTAGATTTTATTCCATGGCTTGGTGATGTTGCTAAGGATTAAAATCCTACATATCCTTCTACTTTCAATATGATTGAAGATGGGAATTGCTTAGATGACCAATCACCATGAACAAGAAGCACTGTGTTTATAAAATTTGAGGGTCGGAAAGCGAGTGGTAGCGTTTAAGAACAATGGGAATTTCACCATCACACACTTAAAGACTTGATGCTATGCACTCTACCACAACGAGTAGTCCACGAGGATAAGAAAGGCGACATTCCTCCATAGTGGCCACGTGTCGAAACGTAAACACCATGAGAACGGATAACGCTTGAATTAGTCTGCCTACGCTAAAGACACGCATCATTTTCCAAAACCGGTCTTCCTGACTCAAGCATGCAGAACACAACCACTAACCCGCAGGATGTTAAAAAACTGTACGTAAAATGCACGAAGTCAGAAAATTTCTAACCAAAATAGAGTCTGATGCACCAACTAGCCATATACACAGCTGGTAATTGACCCAACTGGCGAGAGAGTAATGGCAGCTAATGATGAAGAATGACAAAGAACTTCAGAACATAACATTGATCAGACTTACCTGGCAATACGTGGGCGGCATCTCAGAATGTTCATCCTTCGCTTCCCTGTCTGGAATATAAATCTAAACAAGATATTTTTAGTCTCTCCACGTTGTCGATATATCAAAGAAAGCAAATGACGGCCAACAGCCTGATTCCGTTTAACAAGACCTTATAATTTTTGTCTGAGCCTAGCAAGGTTGTATTTAAAAATTTCAATTTTCAATACCTAACTAGCGTAATGACCCTCCAAATTATGTATCGAAATGAAAGAAAAAACCCCGAAAAAACAAAGATTACCATTGGCAACGCTGAATCACTAAGCATGCAACGACTACAGTATGCGATGCACGCGGGAGAAAGGTGTAAAAAAGCGTGACATTTGTGCTTTAAGAACAAATGATTCGGAAGACATAATTCCTCCTTTTGCAGGGAACTTCACCATATAATAAAAAAATATTCCATTAAACCTTACTCCAAAGTAAAACTGATTGTCTTACAAAGCATGTTGTTACCTCTTCAAGCACAATTCCATCCTTAGAGTCTCTAACTAACACAAGATTGAACTTCTTCCGATCAACAGGACAGCTGTTAACACTCTAGCAAGGACAAGTTTTTAAAAAATCATACATAGATCAGGAAACAGATCAGAAAGAAAACCGACTTCTATTTTATATTATTAAGGTCCAGTGCAAATGGTTTGAATACATCTAGACTTGGGTCACACATCCTATTGCTACTCAAATGAGGTAGCATTGTCTAAGGTTCACATGATTTTACCTAATAAAATAGGCAAATAGGCAAACGGTTGCTTTAACCAAACCATGATTAAAATAACAAACAATTAAGCACTGCATACTTTTGCCCACTCTTCTATGCACTGAAGACAAAACATATGCCGACAATTTTCTGGGTTACCCAGTCGCTGATCACTGAACTCTCCCAAGCAGATAGGACATTGATCCTCCGGATCACTGTCAGTGCTTGAAGAAGAATTCTCTTCATCTGTATAATCCACACTGTCTCCTTTCTGATCACTAGAAATGCTTTCCTCATCATTAAGGCTAGCTTCATCATCAGAGCTTTCCTCACATATTCCACCAAAGCTTTCAATTCTGCTTGTGGATGTAGAAGGACAACCTTTGGCAGAGGAACATAAAAACAGAACTAAGAGTATGGCAATACATTCTTTCCATCAAGTAAGTTTTGACTGCAAAAAACGGTGACCCTAGTCCCACAACAACAGATTGTTATCAGGCAACAATACCAGGTAGATATGCAGACAAAGATGGAGAACATTTAATTCTCTTTCTTATCAACAAGCGTATTTCATTTAAATCCTATAATCTTTGGGTGCTTACCTCTGCTTGCTGAAATATTAATAGCAATTAGCAACATGGTTACACTTCTCTAAGCAAACATCAAATACCATCATGCTGACAATCACTAACTTCAGGGTATGAACATGCCAATTCATTTACATTTGCAACAATCTCTAGACCTTAACTACATGAGACGAATTTCAATACTTACTTGAAGTGATTGCCTCATCTTTGTCAGATATTGATGTCTTTCCTAATCCATGTAGATTGTTGGAACCTAATTTACAAAAACGTGCTTTTATAAATAATCTAATGCCATGCATGCTCAAATACTGCATGAAAATGTGCCTCCACAAAGAAGACTGGAACACCGGTAAGATCACAAGAATCTGCATACAATTGCTAGGAGTCCGCTAAATTTAGCTATGATCCTGTAGGGCTGAATCTATTCCTGCAAAGGAAAGATCCCTGAATTGTATCTAAACATGCACTGCAGGTGCATACAAAAAATTTGGCAAATCACTTGCTAGCTAAGTTATTTTGTTCTCCAACACTATCAATTAGCTTAAGTCCTTACTTCATTTCAATGAAATTTTAGTAGCAATTAATTATCTTATTACACTTCTCACATAATAACAAACATCATGCCTACAATGACAATTTTAAACTACGCTCAACAGGCCCATTCTATCACTTACAAGACGAGCTCGCCTCAGTTCCATCAGATGATGATGCCTTACGAGATCCAAATGAATTGCCAGAGCCAGCATAGCCTTCAGGTTGCTCAAACATCTATTGCATAGATAACATCTATATATTGTATTGTTTAAAACTGCATACAAAGGCTACTTTTTCATACTAGGCTACCTCTACGCTGCCTAAGCAAGAATTTAAAACACAAGGACAAAACCAAAGAAAGCAATTATACCAGTGACCTACAACTTTAAAATTAATCTAGGCTGTGACCAAATTGAACAGTAAAATATGATCCTTCCTAGATAAAATACACATCACTTCAGACTTAATACACAATTGTTAGGATGTTTCGCTTTTCCAATTATTACAAACCAAATAAACTTCAATGTTCTCAGGCAACGCCAGCAAATGATGCTCTACTCTATTAACTTCACTGAATCGTTATGGCGGCTTTGGAAATGACCCCACATACCGGTAGGTCAGAACGCTTCGCAGAACAAGTGGGATTCTGAACCCAATAGACATCAGTGCGCTAAATTTCTTCTCTTGCTATGCCAGGGTAAACAAACTTTGATATTTGGTTACCAAGAGAAGGAAAATACTCTCTAGACCAACTCCATAATCTGCCGAAAATTGCTTGCATTAATTGTGAATTTGAGTTACTTTTTGCATCAGCCTATACAACGTTTGAAGGTCATTATTGTTTCGTCTTGATAGGGATTGCAAGAACTTACTTGAAATCTATGCACACCCTTTACAAACTTTTAAAACAAAACATAAAAGGAAAAGATCAGCACAAAAAGGTTGAAACCGACAACAATTACAAAACTTTGTGTACTGGATTGTAAGCATGATCAGGAAAAGCAAGCTGTAATACTTTAACGACTATTTTCGAAAGCATAGAAGAAACCTGAGGAAACAAAATTGAGATAGCATGAAGTCATTAAATGAAGTAAAAGCCAACAACAGTGCCCCAACCGTAACACAAAACTGAAACAATAACTTAGCGCTGAAGTCTCTTAGCATTGCCAATGCTTTCAATAACATGAATGTATTCGGTAATCTACCAGTTTACGCATATTCATGCATTGCGAAAATGTCAGCAGCCAGCCGTTGGCTTAATCTTCGTTCCGTGGATAACGGGGGGAGGCGGGAGGTCA
>QQSS02212905.1:0-11270 GCA_003687565.2 Craspedacusta sowerbii
AGCAGGTGGGACAATGGATTAAGGGCAAGGACGAAAAGTAGAACTGATAAACTGTCCCCTTGGAAAACTCCCCGGTTGTACTTGATTTTGTCTGTCTCGAAAGCTGTTTCAGTACCAAGGACCTTTATCTCATCCTTTTGGGACGATTGCGGGCAATCTAAGACGATTTGGCTGCCCGCATCAGTACACCGCTTCATATGAACAGGGAGGGACAGATCTACTACGGGCAGGGTGTGTTGGAACCTAGCTTTTCCTGGATATACCTGGCTGCCATGATGAATGAATAACATCAGACATACCAGGAATCAAGATGAGAAACCGTACCGACGTGTGTATGTCCTGTGCATATATGCAAGTAAGAATGTATATACGCATCCGTCCGCGCTCGTGCAGAGCAGCATTTGTTCGTAAGCGCGCATTAAGAGTTGCTGCATCTACTTGCATGCTGAATCAACATATAATGGCAGTCGCATGGATGTAAGATATTAGGTTACCTTCCATTTCCATGACGAGTCAGGAGTATCGGAGCAGTAGCGCACCAACGAGTGCATAAGCAAGCGATGCTCATCCACAGCCATTCCTTGCACGTTTGTTTCCTGTAAAACAGCCAAATGCTTAAAGAAGACCATCTCGTGTTGGCCGTTAGGCCAATTGGAAAATAACTGAAGAGAATGATCAAGTAGCGATTGCACATCCGTAGCAACACCAAAGTATATTTGATGCATGGTGGCCAGCTGCCAAGCCCAAAGTAGCTGTCGCAAAGTCGTTGTCTGCATGGAGAACGCACTTATATAGCTATGTCCGACACGAGCTTGCGCATGCACTAAATGATAGTGGAAAGGTTTACAAGGCCAAGAAAACCATGTAAAAATGAATTTATATATACGGAAGAAGTTACACAGCGTACATAACATAATCGCATAATCGCACACACAAAGACATACAACGACATGACACACACACATACACACACACACACACACACACACAAACACACACACACACACAAGTCCCACAGGCATATACAAATACACACATAAATATACACACACATAAATACATAAAAATATTATTATCTATATGACAATATATATATATATATATATATATATATATATATATATATATATATATATATGTATATATATATATATATTGTAATACATATATATTAGGGTGTCCCAAAAAAAAATTAAAATTGTCGCCGCTCGCCCCCCCCCCAAAAAAAAGTTGCCTTTTGGTAAGTTATGAACGCTTGCAAATTTTTTTCAATCTAAGTTGGCCCATGACTTCCAAAGCTAATAAACGAACTTGTCCAAAGTGAATATGAAGTCTGTTCCATCGCTGCTTACCAGCGTTTAAATAGCAGTCACATGCACATGCACAAGCCCATCGTAGCTTTGACCTCAACGATCTCTGTAAACCCACAAACAGAGGATTCTCATCGCGTCCTTATGCCGAGCTGTGCGTGTTTCAAGGTGGTTAGCGTTACTTTTCCGTTGAGAGAAGTCTCTTAGTTGCAATAACGTGTACAATTCATTTTTTCATTTTCTACTGAAGCTACGTGAGCGTTACGTTGTCGTGGGAAGGTAGTTATTAATTCCGTACAAACACGCTTTTTCGTCCACGAAATTGAACAATAGCAAATTTCATTAGTCACAAACCTCATATTGGTTGATTTGCAGGAGCATATATTAACATTTCCTTGACAGTTTTGGATGCGGTGCAGAAGGAACATGCTTCAAAGTAACTAATTGAAATGTAGTTGCTTTAAAATAGTGAAGCAAAAATAGTTCCATAGTCATCCTTTGATATTCATGTCCAGAAATGTCTGGCATGCAATTTATTAAATTCTTTAAAAAATTTTCAAAAACGTCGAAAACCTTGTGAATAGATATTTTTGGACAACATCTTAGTAGAAGTTTCTACATTTACTAGTTATATTAAATAAGCCATTTGTTTTTACTTTATTCCGCTTTTAACTTTTGTTCATCTTCAATAGAAAGGCAGGTAATGCTATTACTGAAACTAGCAGTCACACTACCAGAAACAAAGATCTTGTCAGGCAGATTGGTTTTCCGCGTGAGCATTCTGGTGCCAGTCCAACGAAATCAGTAGTCGGTAGAAAGCTGCAGCAGAATATGCCAGACAAGGAAACCCTAGTTGACTGATTGCCAGTATCGCTGTCGTCGCTTTCTGACGGAACAACTAAATTACAATGTGTTCTTGCACTAGATTCTGGAACAGGTCGCACTTCAGCACAAACGCAGTGTGCAGGCATCTTCAGTTACAGAGATGTGAATCGGAGGTTATTAAAATGTGCTTCGACACCACCTCTTTAAGCACTGCCAAGTTGAAGGGAGAATGTAATATTCAAAAGCCGGGGGCAGGCAATCCATCAGGCAAGCTGGATGGCAAAGCCATTTATAGTCTCAAGATGGAGCTGATGCTTAGAGGTAAATGATACGAGGCTAATAAGCAGGTCTAAGATATCTGACGATGAAGCAATTAAAAGGCTGGCCTGAAGACGACAATACGATTCATCGTAACTTAGTCCTAAACTTGCTCCCCTGGCTCTTTTTTCAAACACAGTTAACAAATGGTGAGAAATTCAATATTACTTGCTGCATTAGGTCTGAGAACTTCGTGATAAGATCAATCTTTTGGGTGCAGTTATTCATATCGAAATTGAAGAATTTTCCTGGGTACACAAAGACTTCTCCAATACTTACACTTCTTATCCTCTCGTTATTCACCAACAAATTTGGTTTAATTTGTTTGAACAAGCGCCGACTTTTCTTATCCCAAACGTGCTGAACTTGTCCACGCGAATGGTCATGCCGCTCCGAGCACACCATTTTACGAAAGCGTTTAGGAGAATCTGGTTGTCACTCTCTGTTCCTGAAATTGCGGCATAGTCGTCAGTATAATGCCATCAGTGTCTAGGAAACATAAGGTTGAGATATCGGAATCCGATTTGCTTATATTCCGTCTTGGTACATGTCAAAAAAGTGTGCATCATCATGTTAAACAGTAATGGACTGAGACAGTCACCTTGTAGGACTTCACGACCAACTTTAATGCATTCGGTAACAAAATTGCCTGTGACAATTGTGACCTGAAAGTCATGGTATAAATGTCCTAATAGTGAAATTTCAGAGGAAACGTGATGACATTGTAACACACACCTGATTAGGATGTGATGCACCTCTCCGAACGCATTTTTGTGATCTCGTAGGGTAACAGTGACGCTACGCTGCTTGAGGCGCGCCTGGGTAATGAGGTAACTTAAGTTGGTCGTGTGTTCTGTGCCGCTTAACCAAGGTACAAAGCCTTTCTGACAGTGTCGCTCTGGCAACCGTTTTAAACTAGGCACTGGCATACCCTGTCCCTTGTAAGCGACGTTAAGATTTTCAGGCAGACAGGCTGAAGAGCAATAGGCCGAAAGTTTGAAGGGTTATCTGTTGCACCTGCTTTGTAACTAAGAATGGTAACGCCCTTCTTCCAAGGTACAGGAATGGTTCTTTGCCTCCGTGATTCATCGATGATTGCAGTTACGTAAGAGCGCAGGTACGGACAGCGCTTAAAGGAAATAACTTCCATTTGGTCCAGCGGACATGTGCTCGACGATTGCATACGGCGAATTATTTTGCTTATCATAGGTTGGTTTGACGTAGTTGAGACTGTTAGTCGGACGATTCAATTCTGGTATCCAGACAGGCATAGCAAATTTTGAATTCTTGTTTACCCTATTGAACATCTTGCGCTTGCAGTACGACCAAAATCTTTTCCTTATCTCTCGCATCTCCACGCTGTGATCAAATCTGGAGGCATCGAACGGTGTTTTTTTTTTGCTGACTTTGGATAGAAAAAGTTTACCTACTTATCTCAGCTCCTTTTCGTCGCTATGATTGTGCTTCAGATGCTTAAGTGATTTTTTGAGCTGCGATTTTGAGTGCTGCGTATTTTTCCCTGAGTTTGGCATCAACCGCAATTTCATTTTTTTTTGAGACCATAATTACTGGGAAAGTAGTTGCAGAAGGTATCGTTAAATGCACGGATGCGCTAAGATCGTGAATTGTCTTGTGATCGATAGGCAAGGTAGCATGGAAGTAAGAGTTTGGCGTATCCCAGTCGGACGATAACAATAATAATGATGAAAATAATAATAATAATCATAATATTACTATTATTATTATTATTATTAATCAGTATTATTATTATACCCTAAGGAACATGCGTGACTAGCAAGAGCACTAAAATACGAAAACTAAGACGGCTTTAGTGCGAGCAACGAGGACAGGACGAGACTTTGCAGCAGATAATGGCAATAGACCGTCGGCTAGGGTGAAGGTGAAAACAGCACACCCACACTAAGCTCTATCCAGCATTCTTTTATCGAGACAAAAACTCAAGAAAACTGAGTCAACTTACAGGATCTCAATGCAAAGCCGAAGAGTTCAGATACTGTTCGGCACGTTGAATGGAAGAAATCAGACGAAACGTGCATGGAATACAACTGCGCAGCCAACAGCAACCAGCTCACAGAGGCAGCAGGATATGCGTGAACTAAACGCTGGGAATATCGCAGCGAAGACCTCAGCCTGCTATCACCAAGTAAAGAAGCAACCGCACGTGTCCGCATGGCACCCTAGAAAGAATCTTGAACTTTAATTATTTCCAAAACGATTTCAATTCGATCGATGGATGCGATGTGGGCCTGGTGACTTACACAACGCATAAACTTTAAACAACCGGAAAATTAGAAATAGACACTGATAGATTCCCAAACTAATTTCGCCCTTAACGTACCTAATCAAACAAATATCGTTACGCAAAAAATCCTACTTCAAGCTGAAAAATCAACTCGCTTTTATTGTAACAACAAAGCACCAAACAAACAAATAAACAAAACAAACAAATAAACAAAACAAAGAACAGAAAGAAAACATAATAAATAAGTAAACGAGCAAATACAAACTGTCGCACCTCGTCTGAATGCGAAGAGTCGATTCGTTGGAGAACGGCAGATAGTGACTGCAATAAGCAGAGCGCATAATGACTCCCAAACACACAAAACGCGTTTTGCACAAGAGCTATACAGATAAAGCAAACGCTCATTCATTTTTGGCCAATATTTTATCCAAGAACCACAATTGGACGCATGGTAAGCCTAGTGGCCATTAATAACGTTACAAAAAAGGCATCAAAATCTTTTGAAGAATTTTAATTCGTAAATTACGTAAGTCGCTTCCATCAATTTTCGTGAGGACAGCATAGATCCGCAGGCACGTCCAGGTACCCAAGTACGAGAGTAAAGGCCGAAGTCATGGCCGATTTTGGTTATATTTGCCTCATTTCATTTCATAGCCGACAGAAAATCTATTCGTGTAATTTTGCGATTCGACGGACATGAATCTTTCTTTGATATACACTGAAAGCTTTTGCACAGCAAATTATAGACTACCATCGAAACAGCGTGAGATGCTTTTCACTAGCTTTGATTTCAGACCAAGAGGCTTAGCAAAGAGTCAGAAGGCTTCTTCGACAAGGTTTTCCAACATGTCGAATTTTACAATACTGGCCTGTTTGCGCTCTGCGACGTGCACAACAACATAAACACTTTGAAGTCGCGGCACTGGTGGAGCTTTCTTATCTGCAATCCAATTTTTGCAGGCCAGTTAGGAATGAGAGTTGTACGCCCGAGGGAGATGCCAAAGGTAGATAAGAGAGAGGCAGCCTGCATGGTAACCAGAGGCAACTTACTCGCATAGAACAACTTCTCGTCATTAGCAGATTGCTCATCATACGCCATACATCATTGTTCCAAGGGAACCTTAAGAGCAAGGAAACATAAAAGCAAACATTTAGAACGCTCGCTTGACGAACGACACCGGGAACCAAGCATGTCCGCTCGTTTACTTGGAGTTTGAACATCAGGAAGCCTCATTTCGACCACTGGAGATCGTCAACTTTGCAGCAATCCTACTAATCAAATGATTGCAGAGAAAGTAAACAATGCAAGAATACAGGACTAACCTGAACAACGATATGCTCAAAATGCGTCTCGCCTGGACCAGATCACCCTAAATGTACCAGACTTGAAGGTAAAACATTCGGAGGAGCAAATGTAACAACAAATCCGCTTATCCAAATTTCTATAAAAAAATTTGTTTGATCCTAGAAATAAATTTATTGGTAATTGTTTTTAGGTGCCTTCAAAAAGTAACTAAAAATAGTACCTGAATTTGATAAAACGACGACATCAAGAACGCAGCCTTTATCATCAAATCTTCAGGCATGCCTGAAATTTCAAATATCGCAGAAATGCTGAAAATCAAATCTCGCAAAATAAACATCAGCATTACCAAACCACATTCTGCAAATTCTGCTTCATGTTTACCATCGGTTTTGGCTGAGAGTTGTTTAACGACTACTGCTTATGAACATATTTTTCTGCGATGATATACCGCATGCGTCTAAACGAAATATTCAGCGAGGCAGAAAACGACCCAATACACAGCTAACCACCTCACCTGGAAGCTGAAGACACTTTAATATTTCACTCAGCGATGCAACGGCAAGTTTACTGTCACCGTGAAGCATGGCTTGTGACCCAAGCGCCATTAAACAATAAACATTCCGATCACTGAGACCGAGACTGTCGACAAAATGTAACAACAACAAAAAATTTGAAACTAGTTCATAGACAATTCTATCAGCAAGCATGTTGAAATAAAGGAGCCTTAGCAGGAAGAAAAAATTTCTCCATAATAAATCGTGCTTTGAGGGTGCGTGTTTGTGTGTGTGTGTGTGCGTGTGTGTGTGTGTGTGTGTGTGTGTGTGTGTGTGTGTGTGTGTGTGTGTGTGTGTGTGTGTGTGTGTGTGTAGATGACCGCGCAGTGCACAACATCCCACATTGATTATAATGACAACCCAATCGATTATATGCTCTTAACAAGCCAAAAAGACCATAATTAAGTTGGTATACGATACAGGAAGTAATATATATATATATATATATATATATATATATATATATATATATATACATGTTAATAAAAAGCCAAACATTGGATCAATATAGATACAACAAAGGAGCACCTTTGGAAAAGAAACGATTTGGACGCTTCAAAATCTTTCATGGCGTAAGCGACCATAGCCTTTGCAACACCTACATTGGCCTTATCGTCTGGGTTTTCAGCGACGACCAGCGCATCCGAATAAGCTGCGGATAAAGCATGAAATCAACTCTTCAGGTGAGCAGCCTTGCATGACCGTCAAGAATGACCACCAGCCACTTTAAAGCAAAGCAGATTATCAAATGTTTTAAGTCTTTGACAAGCGCAGTGCCTGTCACCATCCATTGTATCGCATACCATCCAGTGCGATCATTCACTTAAGAAACAAAGCAGAATTTCAAATTTTATAAATAACCGCAGTGTGCCAAAGAAAGAGGAACCAACCTTTCAAAGCGTTCGGGTAATCTAAGTCCTCAAAACAGGAGAGACCTCGATTGCAAAAATCTTCAAATCTGCATTCATTGATAAGATCGTATTTTTCAATTGCGGCTTTAGTTCTGCCCGTCGCTCTAAAGTGGAAGAGACCTTCCTCTTCAGAAAACACAAAACAAACAAACAACTTGTCAGCTGCAAAGATATCTCATATAACTAAAGCCATTTAAGAACTGTGCAGCATGGGTGAAAAGATTACGAGATAGCGACACTAACATAGCAGTGGAATGCGGAATCTATAAAATCTTTATCTACAAAAGAATCTGAATTTGAATTTATAAAAGACTTAAGAGGCGCTCTTTAAAAAAAAAGCAATTATAGCCGAGAACAAAAGAAGAACTATCGGAGAAATATAAAATAGAAAAAGGCAACGATTTGGAACGATTTCATATATACCGAACGCAAACGTACCTTAATACCCGAGCCTGGTTCAGCATCACTATGTTAACATATTTTGCATCAACAGATGTATCCGTCCCACTTAGTAACTGAGCAGCTCTACGACACGAAAAGATCAAAGAAAGCTCATACGACTGCCTGACAGTTCTATGTCCGATCTATCACAAATGCAAAGGAGGCAAGGAAGGAAGCTTATAAAAAACTTCGACAATGGCGCTCGCTTCAACGAAACATAACTCCATTCCATCTACTCGCACGCACCACTTATCAAAATATTATCTCTTCAAGCAAAGGCAATTGACAAGAGCTAAAAGGATAAACTTGACTTTTCACTTAATTAATGGACTAGAAATGCAGAACGTGCCCAACCTGCTTAGAGCTTGTTCTGCGCTACCAAAAAGGCACTGGTGCTCCAAAAGAAGTCCCAGCATGTTTAGCAATTGAGCATCCTTTGGTTTTCGAGCTAAACAAGATACAATCTGATAGCATCATGCGAGTAGGACAGGTTAAGCTACTGCAAGCGTACACGTCACGAACACGAGAGATCATTGGACATCTTAGACAACTATTGAAAGATGAACGTGCCCGTAAGTTACTGGCAAATTACATAAAGAAGAAAAACCGTCGAACATTCACAATGCAGATTTGCCGCTCGGTTTATACTTGAAATAAACCATTTCCTCTCATATATCATATCAATTCAAGGCAGCTAATAGCAATTGCGAAATTTGGCAAGCGGATTTGACATTTTAGAGTCCTGCACAGTGCAGAATGCCACGGAAATCTTCCGATTCGGAAACAAACATTGCAGTGGAAAATGGACCAAAATTAAAACCCATTCAAGGTTCTTTTCGTCAGGTTGGCAGAGCTATGCGAGAGCCGAGACAATTTAGTCATGCCCAATACGCGGATGGTTCGTGAAAGATCAAGTGAAGACGAAAGCACTAGGGTTTACCGACACACACACAAATAAACATGCGCAGCAAGTCTTTTCTGATAAACTCAAATGTAACTTAAATAAGTCAACATAACGAGCGGGTCTTACTCGCCGCTTTTTGCAGAACAGCAGAGCAGTTTATGAGGACACCTCGGCAGTCCTTTGGCAGATGCGACATGTCCTCTTTAGGTTGGGTGCTCCGCTTTATGGAGAACGAATTTGTCAGAACAAATGACGAGCACATCCAGAAAGCATATCCACGAGCACCCTCAGTCTAAACGAGAAAAATAATTGAGACTATTCTGAATTTTAACGCTACAAAAGAGAGATGCATGTTCACAGAAAAAAAATTAACATTTATCAGACCTGTCTATACTACCCTTAAGATAAATAAGCCTCGAAGCACCTTTACAACAGCAGAACTCAATCAACCAAAATCTTACAGCGCAAAGTATTATTACAATTGCTGGCCTCTGCAATTGCCTTTAAAACAAGATTCGAAATACTTGCATGAAACTGTAGCTCCGTCGAATGTCGATACAAGTCCATAGCATCTTCGTCGCCCATAATCTCAGCTATAGATGCCTGATAAAAATACATGCACTTAAATACAACACCATCCTCAGTCAGGTCAGCAAGGTAAGGCCGCACCAATACTTTAAATTATAAAAGACTTACATGCAAGAAAACAAAAAGCAGTGAGTTCAATGCGCTGGAAGCTATTCTACGAATAAGGGGTGCCAATTCAGACAGCAAAAAAATAATTACCTGTCCAATCCATGCAGGAGCATAGCCTGGATCAACAGAAAGTGACTTCTTGTAGCAAACATGTGCTTCCTGCCAATCAATAAGATAAAAATAAGCAAAACGGTTACAACTAGAGATTCTGCCCAAAATGCTCTTTCTCTGCATTATGTGTAAGTTAATCTGCATGTGCTCGTTCACAACTTCATGTCCCAGGAAAAAAATCAAAATGATCGCACTTCTTTTTTCTCGCAGTTTTGAAATAAATTCCTAAAAAAAAAGGGCGTTCACCACTTTATTAAGATAAACCCCTAACAAAAATTAGGGAGAATATAACCCCAAGGCGTCTGAAGAAAAGGCCGCGGCGCTATGACGTTATAAAGTATGAAACTCGTAACACTTACAACATCGCTATATAGCTTGAAAATGCACATTCCATTTTCTCTAGCATTTGGCAGGTAGTCAAATAATAAATAAATAGAGTTAAAACTTAATGGGATAAAACTAAGCCAAGATCACAGCAGCTCTGTAAGTGTTAACATACAAAACATATGAATATATGTTCCGATCTTTCTGATTAGCGCTAGGTTTTCGACATACTAAGAAGCATATGTGGTTATCCCAAAAAGGTTAAGGTCTTGCACTTATGTCAGTATCCTATATACCAGCCTAGAGCGCTCCCTTCGCTTTTTGCCAGGTCGTCACATCCCCTAAAAAGCTATCAAGCCTTTGACCTACATAAACGATAAGTGAATCAAGACTCACAGGCAGACGAAACTTTAAAGAAATTTCCCTAGATGATTTTCCCCCGTTTGCGTCTCATCAGTAACGTGCAAGAGAATTAAGCCAGGCTCCAATGAGCTCGCACCGGGCGAAACGAGTATGGAGCAGGGGTTTGGAGGAGCAAGCAAAATTTATAAACTTGGCCGAGATCGAACCTTCCTTGCCAATCATTAGAACGAACGCGACCAGATACTGAAATTATCGCACTCTACATGCTATGAGGAAATTTGCAACTTTACTATCAGGACCAACTCAATTAACTAGGTCATGTAGGTGGGACTGCCCACTCGGTTATTGCCTTTTCAAACCACGTGATCTGAATCGTAGAAAGTGATTGCACTGCCTGTGGGCACAGCGGATTCTGCTACGTCGCATCTATTCTTTTATATTGGTAACCAGAAACAATAGTTTATCAATATGAACAATTTTATGAAAAACAACGCCCATTACCTAGCAAAGGAAGGTCAGTACCAATATACTTAGAATTCAGAATGGACGAAGCAAATTAAATTACTTATAACTTTCAACATAAAGAACACGCTTTTCAGTTTGTAAGACATGTTTCGACAACATCTATTGTCATTCTCAACTAAGAAACTTTACAAGAGACCATTACAAATACATAGGAGGCGTGGACACTCCCATTAATAATAAATATATGCGTTTGTTAAAAAGGTCTAAACCGAAACGTTTAACACTACAGACGCGAAGAGACATAAACGATAAATAATTAAACGACGCCTATGGCTATGCCATAACACCAAAAAAGCTCAACAAGACTGACATACCAACTTTGAACTAATCAGCGGCTGTCTAACGGAGAATTTGAAAGACGAGGGCAAAGCTGGAGAGATGAGATCGCATCTTTCTCATCTGGCCAACAATTACTTCAT
>QQSS02212916.1:0-10000 GCA_003687565.2 Craspedacusta sowerbii
CATACATACATACATACATACATACATACATACATACATACATACATACATACATACATACATACATACATACAATCTGCATCCATACAGCTTGTTGTTTGCGGGTAAAAAGTGAAAATCTCACCTGTTTTCCCTACGCTTTTCTCCCCAAGCACTGCAACTTTATACACGCACCTTTTTTGCCGCGCAGGAGATTGCGAGTTCCTACTGGGAGATGTGAATTCGGAGAACGTCTTTGAGCGACGGCGTCCTTCGATAATTGGCTCTTGAGTTCGGACATTCTCCGAAGAATTGGTTCTATTCATCTCTATTCTTCGTTTATCGCTTATTTACTTTCGAAAGTAAACACTGAAAAAAAAAAACAGAAACATTCACTCAACTTGACGACTTCTCTGGATCAAGCAAACGGCAGCTATTGAGAAATGGAGACCTGTCTCTCGCATCCTGGTAGGAAATTTCTGTCTTGGCCGTCTTTTTTTAAGGCCATGTTTGCCGTCCAAACATGAATGGCTGCTTGCATCTCATGTTGTCGCCAGACGCAGCGAAACTCCGGGTTACGCAAGGTAAACAAACTTGTTTATCTAGAAACCCTACGCTGCATTTTTATGAAAGAAGTTTTCGTGTTAAGGACGAAGGCTCTTGAAAACATCAAGCCGAGTGTCGCATCTCACATAGACATCCGGATGTTATTATGATGTGAGCTCTAACAACAAAAACCTAAAAGAGGGATCTGTCTGGTTCACCTAATGTTTATCTAAGCTGGAGGACTCTTGATCTTGGGTTAGGGTTTGGCTTCATGAATCGTTCGGGGCGGTCCTTCGTTGCACCTTCGTCAAGTGACAGACAGATAGCTCGGTTTATCAAGTGTCAATCGTGAGGGTGACCTCCGTGTGAAGCCACACGTTGGTGTCTACTTTAGATTTCCATGCAAAGACCGCCGAGACATAAATCCTTTAGTAGTACAAACCCCTGAGAGTTTCGTACGCCCTCTCTAGATGCTTATCTTTGGTTTCGGAGCTGGGCGCATAGGGCTTTTATTTAATTGTTGCCGTTTTTTTAAATCAGCAAGGAATACTCTCGCAATCTTGAACTTTTGCACCACTGCCTTGTTAGTTTATCGTTAGAATGTGCTTCTATGTACAATGAGGTGTTTTTATTTTTGTTGTTATTGTTGTTTTTGTTGTTGCTTTTGTTGTCGTTGTCGTTGCTGTTGTTCATGATGTTGTTGTTCTAGTTGCTGATGACGAAATCCTTCTTACAGCATAAGGATAATGAGTATCGTTAGTGGCTGTGAATACTTAAACTACTCTCCAATCAAATAAAAACGAATCAAATTATTCGTTCGTCTAATAAATAACATCCTCCATAACAGTTGGCTACAGCTATTTCCTCAACTCGCGATTGGTCATGCGACATACCGCGAAGCTTAGTATGGCGGCTGCGCGCCAGGATACCTGTATTAATTGTTTTCAATGATTCTTTTTTTTATTTCACAGAAAATGATAAATACATTCGGATTGCTTGAGTTTGTCAAGGAAAGGGTTAGGCTTAGGGTTAGGGTTAGGTTAGGGTTAGGTTTAGGTTTAGGGTTAGGTTTAGGTTTAGGGTTAGGTTCAGGGTTAGGGTTAGGGTTAAGTTTAGGGTTGCGGTTAGGGTTAGGTTAGGTTTAGGGTTAGGTTTAGGGATAGGTTTAGAGTTAGGGCTAGGGTTAGGGTTAGGGTTAGGTTTAGGGTTAGGTTTAGGTTTAGGGTTAGGGCTAGGGTTGGGGTTAGGGTTACGGTTACGTTTAGGGTTAGGTTTAGGGTTAGGGTTAGGTTTAGTATTTGGGTTACGATCAGACGTAGCCAAAATAAATAAATAAATAAAATAAATAAATAACATGCCAGCGATAGCTTCCCCATCGGCAACGAGTGCAGACACCATCCTGTAAGCATAACCGCCGTGAGCTGACCTCATATCAGACTAATCGCAATGAAGCGTTTTCGTAGGAGTAAACGGTAAATTTATATCTTCTGAAGTCCGCAGTTGTTGAAGCTCAACATCCTTGCGTGCGTTATTTTAAACTTTCGATTGATTTCCTTATTTACGATTTTTTGCTCAAAACCCACGTCAGGATAAGTTATGAGAGAGGTGCTAACTCAATGTTTGCAAGCTCTAAACTTCGGCAGTTGGATGACCACCACAACAACGACAACAACAACAGCAACAACAACAAGAATATGTGTTCCCACATAACCTGTCAAGAAAGTATAAGAAAATATCACCTACATTGGAAGGAAGGCTCTTTTTAGCATAGCTAATCATGCTGAAGAGCCCACCTAGTACAACATAGAGAAATATTAATGACTTCAACACCAATCATATAAAGAAATTCTAACAAAAAGGTTTCGACTCATGAGGTTCATGCAGTATAATTGATACCTTTATATAATGCGTATTGCCAGTAGTGACTGGATGTTAATGTTTTATCTCCTCTCTAACACTTGTTAGTGAGTAGAACTGCTTGTAGTTTGAACCGTGTTCTGCTGATGCTAAGGTCCAATCCAATGTCTCTATGTCTCCATGAAAATCCAAGTGCTTTCTCAGCAAACCATGCCGTCCTAAATATGATCTGGACTTAGAGCATTTTCATGTTCTTGTCAGTGTATCTTTTTATTACGAGTACACTTTATTTGTTTGTAATATAAGGCAAATAAGAAGATAAAAAGCAAAAGTCTATTCACGTAGTTCTATCTTGTTCTCGTCTATATTCTTTATTCTTGATGTATTTTTATGTAACTACTGTTTTATTATTAGCAGGTGCGTTTCCGTCTTATTTGCTAACCAGGTGGTCAGAAGTATTCAATTATAAATTATAAAATACGTTTATAATAGTAAGCCTGGAGTGTTTACACCTCCGAGGTATTTATGACAGTTCGCAAGAAGTGTTTAGTTTTAATGACAATAGAGTTCGTGCAAACCTGAAATCGAAATAGAATATCGTAGTTATTCTGTTAAAAGTTATAAATAATGTTGTTCTGCTTCGAGGTTTTTTTAAAATTATTCACAGGTTTATTTACACACTTTCACAATTATTTACAAATATTATTTACACATTAACAATTATTTACCTTACTCCCATGCGCCCTGCATTTGCGGATTGTTTTCAAAAAGAGTTCAATTTGTTTACATGATTAGTTTTCTAACACGAGAAGTGTGCTTGCGCCCCTTTTAAAACATGTCCTGCAAGAGTTGTTCTTTCTTAAAGTTAACACTGGTTCGTCCAATCATGTCTTCAAATTGAAACAACTTGAATAAATGACAAAGAATTCCTGACAATAGTTTTTTTAAGTGCTCAATCTCTTATCAAATGGCTGGTTCGTGACTCTTTCTTATAAACAACTGGTGTAGGCTAAAACTTGAGAGGAATTCTATTGTGCCCCAAGTCTTCTGAGGTTGAATACTCTCCCAGTTGTTTTAACAGGCATTAAAATGCGTTTGTCGCAGTCGTTAAAGGAGTGCTAGAGTCTACCACCAAGTAGATGGGGCCAAGCGTCTGATAATATTTGCGGGTCTCTTATACTTTGTTTATCCCGCCCCGTTCCCCAGCACATACAGTAAGTAAGTATTTAAGTAAGTAATTAAGTAAGTAAGCAAGTAAGTAAGTAAGTAATTAAGTAAGTAAGTAAGTAAGTAAGTAAGCATGTAAGTAAGTAAGCAAGTAAGTAAGTAAGTAAGTAAGTAAGTAAATAAGTATTTAAGTAAGTAATTAAGTAAGTATGTAAGTAAGTAAGTAAGTATGTAAGTAAGTAAGTAAGTAAGTAAGTAAGCATGTAAGTAAGTAAGTAAGTATGTAAGTAAGTAAGTAAGTAAGTAAGTAAGTAAGTAAGTAAGTAAGAAAGTAAGTAAGCATGTAAGTAAGTAAGCAAGTAAGTAAGTAAGTAAGTAAGTAAGTAAATAAGTATTTAAGTAAGTAATTAAGTAAGTATGTAAGTAAGTAAGTAAGTATGTAAGTAAGTAAGTAAGTAAGTAAGTAAGCATGTAAGTAAGTAAGTAAGTATGTAAGTAAGTAAGTAAGTAAGTAACGAAGTAAGTAGTTAAGTAAGTAATTAAGTAAGTAAGTAAGTAAGTAAGTAAGTAAGTAAGTATTTAAGTAAGTAATTAAGTAAGTAAGTAAGCAAGTAAGTAAGTAATTAAGTAAGTATGTATGTAAGTAAGTAAGTAAGCTAGGTAAGTTACTGTTAATTTTGCTAGGAGCGTGTCTCGTGACTTGCAATGTGCACGTGGACTTCGTGGGTACGCCGCCCTGTTGGGCTTGCTCCGCGCCTGCGTAGATTGCATGGAGCCTCGTTAGGTTTGGCCTGACTCACGGCTCCGGCTACACTATTTTGGTGTTACACCATCCGCTGTTACCATAGACTGTGCAATGTTAATCATGCTTTTGCACAATGTGGTTGTGCAAGCGTGGGTGCGCCATCTATAGCTGTGTGATGTCCTGTATATAACTATATCTTGTTACTCCATTTCTCAGTGTCTCACATGGAGACACTTAGGCAAGCTTTTGTAACGTTAATTATTCATTAATTTAGTTTTGCACCGCAATATTCTGTTTACTTGAAAACGCATATATAGGCAGACGTATGGTTAGATATTTATCAATGTTCAAGATCTTCCGAGGCGTAGAGAGAGGATAGCGGTGAGACTATAATCTTTTATATTTTATAGTATCTGCGGTTCCATGTCTTATGTGATGCATCACTGCATTTCTTGGAGTTCTGTGTTATTTATTCAACAATTGTCATGTGTTTTTTTAAATAGTTTTACGGTGGTGGTGTGTCAAAATACAATCGGTAAAGGAATAAGTCGCAATACGTCGAGCTTGTCCTTTATGCGTCAATATCAGCCACACCGTAACAAACCTCCCACAAAACTTAGCGCTGGGAATTACAGGTCGGAGCGGCGATACTGCCTTTCTTAAAACCATGGTCAACACATACTGGTCTAAAATGTGACAAAATATGCAATACAGAGCAATAAATAAAGACACTCTGGAAGCTTCCCACCCTTCAAAAAATGAAGCGCGAGTGATCTTTTTAATGTCAAGTGTCTGAAAGCCCAGTATATGTATATATGTACATACTTATATATTTATATATATTTATATATTTATGTATTTATATATTCCTAAATTTATAAATGTATAAACATGGCACGTTTATATAAATATATATATATATATATATATATATATATATATATATATATATATGGCCGTGCCATAATGCCATATGTGACCGGGTCCAACTCTTACGGAACAACTGGGTGGCTGGTCACTTTCTTTAGTTTCAGTATGTTTGAGTTAGAACATCTACATCGTCCACATTACCGCATCAATCAATATTTTAACCAATATCGGTCTAGTTCATTTGCTATTCAATTTCTCATCTTCTTTTATATCTGTCATATTTTTCTGGCGTTGTACTTTCCTCGCCATTAGCACTGAACCTGCAGATTTCTACGAGCTCCATGCGAGCCAGTGTGTTCCTTAGCAATATTTGCTTTATTTAGTCGGCTTTCTTCCCTACCCCCGACTAGCAGAGAATTCTAGGTACGTTTCTGCTTAGTGTGAACCAGGTCTTCTACTTCAGCCGGGCCATCATAAACATTCGATCGCCTTCGTGACTTCATGCATTGCGCGCTGAGATCGAGGTCTGCTCTCCTTTAACAAAACAACTGCTTATTATTGTTTCCTAGCTGTCCACTTCAATGATTTGAAATTGGCTCCTTTCCTTTGACGTACTCTGAAAATCAGTTTTCCTTCGACCTTGCATCGTACGTATAGCCGGTGCTTGCTCGTCAACTTTTATTTGAGGAAGAATCGCCTTCTCTCGACCTTTTTGGATCCGCCCTGATGAATTTGCAGTCGCCATATTTGTTTGCGTTGGATTCAAAGCTACTTCTGATTGGTTTGATTTTAGTAGGTCATCAAAGGCACGTTGAGATGAGCGAAACTTCTGCTGGAGTGGAGTTGAATTGCTAATGTTTGTAAATAATATAGTGACATTACCCATTATGCCATGTAAGGCTTTGGCTAAGCCAGTTTTATTATTTGCGAGTGAGTTTCCCATATGAACTGTTCTATTTCTTCCTTGGAGTTTCCGGTACATAACGGAGGAGCTGTTTTTTCTCTCGGAATACAGCGAAGACTCAACGGCTTTAAAAAACTTTCTGATCGAGCTAAGTAGAGACTTGGTTATATCTTGCATGTCGTAAGTGTCGCTGTTGCTGGTGCGGTTAGGTAAGCGAGACCCACTACTGATTTTACTGGCCATGGTGTTGTTTACTAAGAATTTCATAGCAGAACCAAAGGGGCTTGTTAAGACCTTCTTCGAGTTAGCCCTCGCAATGGCGAGGATATTTTCAAGCAGCTGTGTAACGTTCCTTTCCTTGGAGTGCTTTCTTCCGGACTTAAGTGTGGCGTTGATGTTTTCCTGATCCACTTGGTGGCTTTTGACTTTCTTCTCTTCGTTGCCGGTTGCCGTTCCGTTCTTGACGGCAACAAGTGGAGTTGATCCACGTTCATGGCCGTCTCTATTTCCTCCACGATGAATGGTGGATGTCAGATTCCTTTCTCCATCATTGATCTCCGTTTCGTTGGTCCGTTGTTGGAAAGCAGGCTTTTCTTTTGAGGACGTGTTATGCCCATCTGTGATGGGATTTGGAGTGCTGATGCCTGGGGTGGAATTAGCATGATTTATCCCTTCAGTTTCATTCCCTTCATAAGGCACAGCATCACCGACGTTCATTAGGAATAAAGAATTTACCTCATTATCTTTGTCGCTTTCATGCTTGCCAGACTCGTTAGAAGGCAGCGGTAAGTGGTAAACTTTCTCATCGGATGACAGGTTCTTATAACTTTTTAATTCACTAGAATTATCTGTATGGGTCGTATTCGTCACCAACGTGTTGGTAGCAGAATGACTCGCTGATGAAACAAAGTTTTTCGACATGGCATCGATTCCCTCTGAGCTATTGCTCGCGGAGACGTTAAATATGTCTGCTAGGGCATGCTCTATTTGCTCCACTCTGTTGCTAAGATCGGCGAGTGAAATGCCATCCCCTGACTGCTCCCCTGAATCAAACCCTGACGAGAGATCGTCTGAATCCTTTTCAGTGGCTACATCGTCGAAGGACTCCACGGAATCGCTTAATGTAGAAGAGAGCTTGGATTCTCTTTCGTTCGAGCTATTTTGCCTCAGCCGCACGTCATTTTTAAGCAGGAGGCTATCTTCATTGATTGTTTGATTAGGTTGCCTTGACGACGTACTGTTTGGCGACTGTGGAAATGCGTCACCACGCACGTGCTCTCGCATGTCGGCTTCCTCGTCCGTTTCTTCACCTCGATGCCGGTCGGCTCGTGGAAACCATCCCGTTCGGTTGGCGTGTGGAGACCCTACCTTGCCCGTCCTATTTCCGATGTTGGGCAACGTTACCTCCTGCAATATGGAAGCTGCGTCTTGTAAGTCTTGTCGCTTCATGGTTATGCTTGAGCTGTCACTGGAACCATCTTCTGCCATTTTGGAAGTGCTCTTCTGCATTTGCAAATCAAGGTTTTCGATCTGGACTTTAATTTCGTCAAAAACCTCCATTAACTCATGAGCTAAAGTTGATGAGATTATTTCCTTTCCATTCCCAGAACGCTTTGCGTTACCGCGCGTATGTGCACTGTCAGATGCCAGATGGCTGATGTAAGAGTCATCCACTACTGATGCATTGTGGGCTGCATGCCACGGTCGGTGTGGGTGATCGGGAAGTTTCGCTTTCTTCGATCTAAGGTTGTGCGCCTGACTGACGTCAAATCGCGCCTCAACTCGTCTGGCGCGATTTGACGCTGTTCTCTTGGAGGAGCGTGCAATATGCAGTTTCGGTCTTGACGTGCGTTTGATCTTAATTTTCTGCTGCATTTCAATGTCTCCATGGTTGGGTGATCTGCTTGTTGATAATGATGCCACTGAGTAAAGCAAGATCGGATCATTTTCTGCGTCTTGTTTGCCTCGATCGTTGCTGATAGCCAGGTTTTCTTTAGGGACTCCTCTGGTCTGCTCGTCTAGACTTGGATCCGATAGCAACGACCTTTTTAGCGTAGCAGAACTTTTGCTTGCCGTCGCACGTGTTTGCTCCCTGTGGACGTCATGGATGCCTGTGCGATGATCCGCGTGTCTTTCGTCCCTTCTCCCGACGATGTGCGACTCCTGAAAAACGCGATGAATAAAGTCGGTATCCCATAGTCGCAATGAATCTGATTCACCAATTTTAGACGAGGTGGAAATAATGGAGTCTGGCATCACTGCAAATGCGTCTGCCGAGGATAAATTAAAATTAAGTGAATATGAACGTACCAACAACAAAAAAAGCCAGACATCAATGGTAAACATGTATTGATATATAATATGATATGCATCAATTTTACAAAACAACCTTAACTGCAGCTGATTTCTAGTGTGCGTGGGGTATTATGTACGTAAGGCCAATGTAAAAGGGGTCATCATCAGAGCTCGTCCCTATTATGGCGCACGCTTGAATGTTTGGTGTGGATGAAGGGGAATTCAAGTGGTTCTGAATCTTTAGCTTGTATATGAGATTGGTACTTTCCGGATACTATAGACGCACTTTCATGTTTTTTTAACATCATATCCTATTTGCCAAGCTGCCTATCTCCCTTTCTATGATGCGACTGTCCACATCTGCATCTAAGAAAAACAACACGTGCGACTTCAGTGCATGTCGTCTGAACTATTTGCTTTTAAATCCAGAATTAAAATCTGGTAATGGGACCACCATGCAGCAGGAAGCTGTTATTTATTGACATGTTGCTTCGTGTCGAAACAAGCAACTTTAAAGGCAAACGACTTCCTCGGCCAGAGATGGCAATCGCCATACATGGAACTCGAACTGTTTACTTTCACATGTTGATATAATTGACTGATGGTTTAGAAAAGAGGTACCATCTTGAGATTAACCCGGCAGCCAACTAAGCCTCCCCGTGGTTCTCTCCCTTTTATTTTTACCAACAAACTCCTCCAAGAAACTTTTGCAATCAAAGGTTTTGCTACTGGCTATGCATTTGCGAATGCTTGTAAATCTTGTGGCACCTCTGAGAAGATTTCTGGTTCCTCATTTCCATGTCAAAGTTTTTCCCTTAATGTTCATTATTTCACGTTCAACATCGAGAGAATTGACCCAAAAATTCTCTACTACTATACTTAGTACGTGACTGTAATCAGTATCACTGTCATCATCACGATCCTCATCATTCTCTCCTCATCTTCCTCCTCCTTCTCCTTCTCCGCGTCATCCTCTTCATCATCATCACCATCACTAGCATCTCCTTCTTTTTCATTCCTCCTCATTATGATCTTCATCATCATCATCATCATCATCATCCTCATCATCATCCTCGTCCAACTACTCCTCCTCTTCCTTTAACATTATAATCACTATCATTGCCCTACCATTATCATAATAATGATCATCAGGTAGCTCGTGCAGACTAAGTCCTTCTAAACTGCGCTTACTAACTGAGCGCTAACACCCTGGGCGTTCTTGCTTGTGGGCAGTTCAGCCGATGATCGGTCGGTCCCAAGGCCGTGCAACGTAGGAGGGTTGAGTCTAATGCTTTGGCATGCAAACTTGTAGAATCTATAGCTGACACTTATCAAAACAAAGAGCAACACTTAGATAATTGCTACAAGTATTGGCATTATGGCTCGAGAACAGATTGTCTGATTAGACATGATAAAACTGCAGGCCAATTGGGCTATAGATTTCCTCATCACCTCTGCTTCATCAGACATATTGGTACCTTACGGATTGTAGACGAATCAATAAAACTTGCAAGTGTTATACTCGCTAGTCCAGGCTTAGTCTCTGACTATATGAAGCTAATCAATAGTATTATTATTATTTTGATTATTATTATCATTATTATTATTATTATTATTATTATTATTATCATTATTAT
>QQSS02212927.1:0-11268 GCA_003687565.2 Craspedacusta sowerbii
TAGAGCTTTTCCATTGTAAAGAAATATTTCGCCATTGTTACTGGTGCTTGAAGTGCACCAACTTGCCAAGTTTTTTTGAACAATTGGTACTGCTAACTTCGCAGTGCAAATTTTACCAAGACTATACAGTCTTATTTTGCTGTAGAAGATCAGACTTCACCAGTATTTAAAGAACTGGACAAGCACATGGTTGACAGCTCTGTCCATGACAATCACACTGGACATTGGGTCGAGGCAAGCACTAACCCAAGGCCATATTGTTTTTTTTGTTAGTTTGCGATGCTCAGAGTTGCAGACTGGCATTTCGCACCACATGCGAACGTAGCTGGTTATCTTGTTGTGTAAGTGTCTGCTTTACCCAGGTGATTCCAAGATTTGCCACCGTCAAATTATAGTTATTATACTATATTACATTATATACTAAATATATATATATATATTATATATTACATTATACTATATTATGTTATAGTTATTATAGTTATTATAGAAATGTAGTAATTATCATTATTATAGCAATAATAACAATATTAATAATAATTATAATGATAATAATAACAATAATGATAATAATAATAATAATAATAATAATAATAATAATAACAATAATAACATTGTTAAAAATCGACCAATACTCTACACAATGACATCATCAGAAACGCTTTGGGCTATAATAGGGGCTACAACTGAGCATCATTCTAACACTAATGGTCATTAACAAGAACGCCATAGAGAAGACAACCAACGAGAAAAACCTGTTTTCGTTGAAGCCTTCCCTAGAATTGACAGCGAGGCTGTATAACTGTTTGCAAATGTCACTTTACTAACCTAGAACAAGAGTCACTACTGTATAGATAACTTAACTTCAAAACGGATAGGTACTACCTGGTAAAACATGGTAACAAAGTAATTGAATGGAAAAAAGTGTACACCCAGACAAACAAACATTAAATAATCTGATTCGCTCATGTTATTATATAACCTTTATTAACTTCCTACATGCACACAATTTGGATATCGGATAATGTATTTTCCTAAAAATCTCTGTCACCACTTTATACATCTTAATTGATAGCCAAAACTATCCCATTTATAGCCAAAACTATCCCATCTATCCCAAACCATCCTATCCATACCAAAGTGTCCCAACCATCCCATTTATCCTATAAACTATCGAACTATTTTTATATTAAAATCCCCATTGAAAACAAACCATTGACGTCAAACGGAAAAGTCCTCTCTGCTACATTTTATACTTAATCTTAAAATGAAAGCAAATATACTTCAAGAAGAAAGGTCTCACCTTGCTTGGAGCAGGGAAGGCGACGTGCAGAAGGGCGCATCCTGAACGACGCTCATCCTGCACAGTCACAAAGTCCAGTGGAGAAACTGAACATGGAATTTCACCATCCATTTTTGCAAACATGTTTCCGCTAAACTCTAGAGCACAGACAATCATATGAACACCAGCCTCATATGAACGCTATAATCACATGAACACTATAACCATACGAGCATAATAACTATTTGAACACTATAATCACATGAACATCATAATTATTTGAACACTATAATATTTGAACGCTGTAATGATATGAACACTAGCCTAACACATGCATTAATCTCTACAGAGTAAAATAAGTCAGCAAATTCAGTTGGCAAGAACGTTGCACTAAGCGTAAACAGGCCAACAAAAAAAGTAAGGATTACCTTTTTTTAAATATGAATGCAAATTTCTTAGATGGCAAAAACTCTGCATTGGTAAAGGGAATGCAGCGCAACATGTCTGGCACTTTTATCAAGAATGCCCATCTAGCAACACGATTATAATTCAGATATAAATATCATTAATGGCTAAACAATATCGAGTTTGAATACATATTTTCCCGGAGCATGTAGCGAGAAAAATCGGTTTAAAATCGTGCCAATTTTGGGAGACAATTAGATTTAAATTAAGAATGAGAAACGGGTATTGGGCTCTTATTAAGTAAATCAGCCAGGACTCCATAAAAAAGCAGCAAGCAAACCCGATTGTCTCATAGACTTATCATTCATTCATTAATAAATTCATAGATTCCATCATTCATTCATTAAAAGATTCCTTCAAAGTCACTCAAGACTTCCATTTTTGTGAGGCAAAAGCAAATAAAGTTAGAGATCTTCTTGCCCTCTCCATCAACCCTCGAGAAATCAACTGCACTTCAAACGATAGCAAAACCTTGCTGGCGAAGACATGTAACAAAATCAATTAAAAATATCTCACTAACAACCAAGGCATAATTATTTTCATTGATCTGAATTACATGCGTCTGCGAGAGTGACTAACATCAACTTTTCGTATACAACTAAACGATGCCTCTTGACCAGGGGGTTCGTGGCTATAAGCCAGTGCCATAGAAAGCAATTCAATCAGCAACTTCATGCCCTTTCTTCAAGGGGCGGGTCATGCTGCTCTCGAACTTGGACTCACATCAGAATGATTGACATAATGCCTCTTCCAAAAGGCTTTGCACTTGTGAAACTTTGAACAACTCAGGAAGAGAATCGCTATGTAGACATGCGTGTTACTCTAGTTTTCGTACTTTCTCTCCCAGGAAGGGCAGATGCGTGCTTTCATTAGGTCAACGTCCGATCCACCACCGGCATAAGATATCTAGCGGTGATAGAAAAGGACCCGAATTCACATGCACCACAACTGACCTTGCAAGTTCAGGATGAACCATAAAGACTTGATAATACGAAAAAAGCATTTGCTACGCCAGAAACTTTACATTTAATATAGCAGTATACACACTGGCTTGAAAGGCGCACTGTGATGCATTCATGACGTATCAACTACTATCTACTGCACCAGCAGAGGAATAAAGTGTCTTGCGAAAATACATTAACAAGAGAAGCAGCAAGACCATAGGAATCATAGCTATACATAAACTTCGAACAAATATACGCAAACAACACAAACCATCATATGCAACCTCTGCCAAAGTCAACACAAACAAGATCAACATAAACAAGGCAATCATAAACAGGGCCAACACAAACAAGGTCAATATTAATAACAACAAAATAAACAAGGTCAAAAAAAAAAGAAAACAAAGTAAGCATAAACAAGGTCAACATAAACAAGGCCGACATAAACAAGGTTACCAAATTAATAAATTAAATAAAAGACATCTACATGTATACTTACAGTTCTTATTGGTGACAATTTAGCTGATGCCAAATAAGTCATGATATTATATATAAAATACGTTATAAGTTTTTGAAGTAAGGGTTGCATTCAGTCAGTACTACATTAAAAAGGACCATTCATACTCAGGAAAAGTACAATTGCAATCCTGAAAAACTAACCCTCAATTCAAATTGGTCAGGGTACTGTAACTATCTGGCCGTTCAGGCCACTATCAGAGTAATCTATACACGTAGCCCAGGTATGAATAATGGACACAAGATGAAATACTCTTGAATCACCTTTGTGTCAGGATGTCCCAGGCAGCTGTAGCTACACTTGGCACTGTTTTCAGGAGCAATTTCGCTGCTTTATGTCATGTTAATCATTTAATTGCTTTCCTTTATGGGCATTCCTGCCTAATCTTATAATACAAACAGCTTCCTTGAAACTAAGGCACTGCCAGGATCTAAAACCAAGCATTAAGACGAACAGTACGAAAATCATTTAACGTCGTGACGACAGAAAGCACAACTGGTACGAAATACATTTTCAATTCTAACAGTTTTCTTGAACGATTCCAAACACCTACGAAAAAGACAGCGGCCACTTATGGCTGCCAGCCTAGAATTTCAATTACATTGCGTGCAACATTGTTGATGGTGTATTCCCTTCATTCTGCAATTAGAGCCAGACGCAAACTTTGCCTTCTTTCACGATGCCTACGCGCAAAACCATATCTACAAGATCTTTAAACATCTTTAAGACCTAATACATCGATAACATCATTTTTAATGATACTATTTAAACACGGTATCCGATATTTTTGGAATATATAGCGTACATCTGGAAACGTCCGCAGATGTCTGCAAGGCCGCAGGCAGACCCGGCTCATAGTCTCGTTTTCGTGAAATATTGAATGAAATAGAGGCTGCGGTATGAGCCGCCTTTTGCAATGGAGGTGTTGAACAAAAGGGTTGCTTCGTTCGCCTCTGAATTTGCATATGTAAATCGAAGCGTAAGAAAGCTTGCAGCATAATGGTATTTTGCATAGAGCTTCCGCATGTGGATTATTCGCTTTTTACTCTGCATTCACGTTGATTTTGGAGGAAATATATTTTCGTGTATATTGTGTCTACTTTGTCTTTCACACAGTTTTGAAGTAAGACGGAAAAGCGATCGTTGGCAAAGTTCCGAGGTTTATCATGCAGCCTCAACGATCTGGCAACGCAAGTTTTACTTTGGTACACTTCCGATCTTCAAGTAAGTAGTGATATACTCTAACCTAGTCATAGGAAATCGATCTTCTTCATATGCCCGAACAACTTCAAAACAATTTCAAATAGGTTTACATGAAATGTAAAGGCTTTATCCATTGAATAAACATGGCCTCCTTGAGTTTGCGCTGAAAATCTGTCGGGGCTTTATCTAAAACAGAAGAACTGGCGCCTACAGTCATCATTCATTTGCAAGTTTTTGAAAATGCGAGAACACTTATCTCTTCCGAAGTGCTCATTAATCCGAGTTTAAGGTGTCTGCAGGATCCTCCAATGTAGCAGGCACTACATCCAGCACAAACAAATTTATAAATAACTCCAGATTATAAACATTTGGGAAGTGGGTCCTTTATCGAAAAGTAAGACCAAGATATATATGAAACAAAAATAAGTTAAACATCAATGCCTACGCAATACCTACAAACAAAGTTACGAACTTTTTTGCTAGTTATGTTGGATACAAAACCTATGTAAGGGAGTTTGTAGTAACGCGCTTTTTCACCCGTCGATACTCTATCACTTCGATTAGCTTAGAATTCAAACTTGGTATGTAAATACGATTTTATACATCTACTGATTAGGCTCTCGGGGAATTGATTTTTTGCTAAAATGGTCGAGGTTCCTTCTAGGTCTGTGTGGAACCCAGACCAGGAACTATTGATTGTGAACACGTGGTCGATGAGGGTTTTATCAAGCCAATTTTAAATGAAGTGGTGCAGAAGCTATTGAAGTAAGTGAGGAGACCGGTAAATGTCGCTTTACGGAAAATAGAGCTGGTGTAACCTGGAACTTAATGTTAGGGATGTTTGCTGTTCAGGAACGCTAAAAAAGGCTCACCATCACTCACATTTAAGCAAGCAAAAAACATCATCTACATACCTCTGGTAGAAGGATGGTTTAGAACAAGAATAATCGGACAGCCATTCTCTTTCTTTTGCTCCTATGAAGAGATTCGCCAATACAGGTCCAAGAGGGGACCCCATGGCCACGCCATCGATTTGATCGTATATGTTAGTATCAAACAAAAGTGAGTTTGGGCAGTGGCGAATAAAAACAATTAGCGAAGTTGTACCTTAGTTATCGTAAACTTCGGGGTATTTTCTAGAATAAGATCAACAGTCATGTTTATGGTTGCAGAATCCTCCAGACACTTTCAAACTCGGATTGATGAGCGCTTGGGAAGAGATAAGTCTTCTCACATTTTCAAACATTTGCAAATCAATGATGACTGTAGGCGCCAGTGTAATGATCTGGCTTTTATATTTTAGATGAAGCCCCGACAAATTTTCAGCGTAATCTAAAGGAGGCCATGTTTATTTAATGGATAGTACCTAACCTTTACGCCCAACTTAACCATCTAAATATGAAGGCACACATACCACTTTTCTATTTCCACACCTCGGATAGTATGAAGATAACCACCGGTCAAACAGAGCGTGAAACGATAATACACGACGGATGATTCCGTCTGTAAAACTGAGTAGCAGCTCAAGCGATAGAGGACGATTGTTATCCGAACGTCCTTTCTTGTCGGTGCCTAAGCCCTTTCTCCTCTTTAGTGTAACATGACATGCATATATTAGACCACCGAACTGCCTATGCAGCAAGAACAGCCAGGAAACATTAGTCATACACTCGCAACGCAAGCTTGTCAGCACATAAGGCAAGCCACCACCCCGATGTCATCACGCCGAGTCACGCTGAGTATGCTCAATTAAGATCAAAGAACAATAAGTCATGGTATGGGGTCAGGATGACTAAGAAATCTGACATGCCAACGAAGCAGTATTGTAACATCAAATACTCCCTTTCCCATCGACAAAAAATCTCGGACGACCTTCTGTCTACGCAAAAAATGACGCCGAACACGACTATCTTTCTTTCTTTTACATAAAGCGCCTGCGAAATCTACCCCTGCAGTTTCAAATGGTTCCCCTGTGGAGACTCTAAATTTTGGAAGTGCAGGGTAAGGTGGCTCACTGCAAGCCATACCTCCTAGAAGCCTACAATTAGCTCACCTGTTCCTAACCTTCCTGGTTAATTGGCGCAGGCGAGGTATCCAATACTTGCAGCGCAAAAAAAAGCCATGGTTGCATTAACCCCACCATTCAAAACCCGCGTGTGAGCATCCAATACAATAAGCTTTGTTATGAGGTGCTTAGAAGGAAGAAATACTGGAAAGTTCCTGCTGTGATATAGATTTGAATTCTTCAAGCGGTTTTTACACCTAAATAGCCCAGTATCGGCCTTAAAGACTCGCATCTGAGCCTTTTTTAAATCAATCGCAGCACTAACACTAATATCCGATTGCGCTTGTTTTACGAGAAACAACTTGGACTCAGCAATTTCCTCCAACCCAAACTCACCCGTTCTTCTGCAATCTTTATTGCGGAGGTTGAACGTGAATCTTATTTCGTAAGACGCAGCATGCTTTAACGGTGTCCAACTCCCGAAATGCTCATAAGACATAAAGTTATCGGGTACCGTGACTAAGAGCGACTGATCTATGAAATGAATGGCCTTCCTCTCTTGCGCATTCATTTCTTGAACACTATCTTTTGTAAGCCCACTCACATCAGACCTCACAGGCCATTGTTCAACAGGTAACTTTAACCAATGGGGCCCATTTTTCCAAAACACATTGTCCCTTAATTGTGATGGCATGAGACCCCTAGAAGTAAGATCAACTGGATTTTCAATACCCTTGACGTGTTTCCAAGTGTCAATTTGCGTCAGCCCTCTTATCTTCTTCGCACGCTCCTGGACAAACTGCTTAAAATGCGGACACTTGTTTTTTTTATGCAGCAAAGAGCGGTAAAAGAATAAGACGAAAAATGCTCTGCATGTATATCAACGACCGAACTTATGCAACTTTTAACGTGCTCAGACAACGTTGCAAGCAGCAGGCAGTCTAACAATTCTAATCGTGGAATTATTTGAATTTTGATAGGGACTATCCTCGACCTTGATGCAAAAATGTTCACGTCAACCGGAATCTACACGAACGTAAAATACACCGCCGAAAGCAATTTCACTTGCATCAGAAAATCCTTACCAAATGAACTGATTTTATGAGTTTCCGGTCAACTATGAATGAATACCTCGGGAAGGCAATAGACCCTGCATCTACTAAATCTCGGAGCCACGCCTTGACATCTGCTTGCAGATTTTCGGGCAGTTCATTATCCCAAGGAATATTAGCAACACACGCCTTTTGAAAAGCCCTCTTCAACGGCACTATCAAAGGACTGAGAAGTCCCAAGGGATCATAAAGTCTAGCTTTAAGTTGTAACAATGCTCGCTTGGTAATGCATTAAAGTGGAAAACAAACTGATCTTCTTCCTTGTTCAAAAGAATTCCCAATACTTTACCTTCAGTGCTACTTAGTGGCTTTTCGATGGATTGAGCCATTAGCTTAGTGAGGAGAAGGAGTCGTTTTCAGTTGTCTGCTTAACCTTCTCGCCATCTACTACAAGGGCTTCTAATTCTGGAGAATGAGTAGCAAACTTGCGCAAGTTAAATCCACCCTTCCTTAACATACGCTTAGTTCCCAGGAATAATGCTGCCCCTTGTTCAGGTGTGTCTGCCCCGGAAACTAAGTCGTCTACGTATAATGGCCTCAAAATTTCCTCTACTTCTTGGAAGGAGTGCCTGCTATATTAGGCTAAATGATTTCTAAAAGTTGCCAATAGGTGAATAGGGAACGACGTTACTCCAAAAGCGCAACGGGCGAAACGAAATTCCTCTATTTTGAAACTGCTTGGATTAGGAAATCTTGGATTAAAACCTGGGACCCAAAGAGTTCTGAAAGAATCTCTATCTTCCGCGGCAATTTCTACCTGCAAAAAAGCATGTTGTACGTCCGCGGTAAAAGAGTATTTCCGACATCTAAACCTCATGAGTACTTTAAGAAGTTCCGGATGGAGGCATGGTCCTTCATGCAACATTTGATTTAACGAAGGACCACATGCGCTCGACGAACCATCATAAACAACTCTTAACTTGGTCGTTTCGTGATCTTCCCGAAGCACCCCATGGTGCGGCAAGTAGTATGCGCGACCAACTTCGGGCTGCGTTGCCTTAACTGGTTCTAATATGCCCTGCTCTACGTGATCTGCCATTACTGAATTGTATCTTTCAAATAGCTCGGAATCATGGCAAAGACGTTTCAATTGATTTGTCACTCGCTTATGGCATAGGCTATAATTATCAGGCAAAACACCCAAGTTTTCCCTCTAAGGCAAATTTACTTGATAGCGGCCAGAATTTTCATTAAAAACAACAGTGTCTGAAAATCGCCTCATGACGTCACTATTCTTAGGTTCAACAACGCCTATAGTTTCGAGGTACCAAAACTTTTCTGCCAATAAGTCAGGCCTATCGTCTTCTTGGTTTAAAATTAGCATGGACTGCGAATCGCAATCGTCGACGGTGTTACCTTCAATTAAGGGCCCACTTAGCAGCCAAACCACCCGACTTTCTAATGCGACTGGGCCACTACCACCCCTCTTAACCTCTCCAAGAATAAACGCCCAGTAGTAATCTAACCCAATAAGAATATAAATGCAGTCTCCTCGAAAAGGAACTTCAACTTTCTTGTCGGATAAAACCAAGTTTTGCAAATGCTCGAAACGCTCTTTGCAAACCTTCACCTGGTGCGAATTGGGGGGAGGGCAAATCTGCGGAACACTACACGCAGTAACGATAATATCATTGTCGCCTAACCCCTTAACGAGAAATTGCACTAGGTCACAGTCATGCGCAACGGCGTGATCGGAAGAATTTTCCCTGTCCATAAATCTGCTTACACGAAGGGTGCGCTTCCCAATACTGTGCAGACATAGCGCATTCTTCAACTCATTAGTAACGAACGATCTTTGAGAGCCCGAATCACAGATGACACGCACGTTCTCGAAGTGATTTCCATTCGCGGTACTAACTAAGGCCCTACCGATTGCATCAACACTGATGTAGCAGAATTGCAAATCATGGCAATGGAAACTGCCTCCGTGTTCTCCAATTTTTTGCTTACTTCAGGTTTTGCTTACTTCAGGTTTTGCTACTTGGCCCTGGTCGCGGGGAGACTTCCTGTCATTGCCCTGATTAGTGGATGAAAAGCATATTGCATTGTGATGCTTGCCATGACAAGTTATGCATCTATTATGAGAGCGACAATGCTTGCTGTGATGCCCGCTCTTAAGGCAATTAAAGCACAAAAAGGATTTCCTCAGATATTCCCGCCTGGCGTTAAAGTTTGAAGCAAAACGGCAGTTTTCGGATCTGTGGCTTTTGTTACAAAACACACAAAGACTTTGATGGTTACTTAATCTAACGGATCTGCCTTCTTCCTCAGACAACAATGCGTGCCCCGTAAATTTCCCCCTTTCGCGAACATCTATTCTGTGGGCCTTATTGTCCTTGGAATTCGCCGAAACGTATCACGACCTTTCCCGTGCTTCAATTTCCTTCTTTAAGGAAGAAAAGACGTCATTTAGTTCCCAAACATCCCCTTCGTTGCATCGTACTGCCTGCTTATATTCAAAGAAAGCTCCGCGGGAAGTCCATCTAAAAGTACGAGCACTAACAATGGGCCAAACTGTTTAAAATCAATGCCTAGAGCTTGAAGCGATCTAATGTGCGTCTCCAAACGATCATGAACTTTTCTAACCCCTTTTGTGTTGTGCGCCGCAGAAATTTTAGGCAACTTTAAGATAGCGTGCATATGAGAACTTATGATACAAGACGCATTCCAAATCTCTCCTTTAAAGGAGCTACGGCTTGGGCATAATTTTCCTTTGTCGGAGGGAATCCTTCTATAACTCCCATTGCTTCCCCGGACAAAACTGAGCGCAAGTAATAAACTTTGTCTATATCGCTTAGGTCTTCATTACTATTAACGAGTGAATCAAAAGAATCCCAGAACTGCTTCCACTTTTGGGGATCACCTGAGAATCGCTGGAGTTCAATTTTGGGGAGCTTAACCTTGTTGATAGTACCGCTACTACTAATACTTACTGCCCGCTCCTTTACGGAAAGCACCTAACACACTATCGATTGACTTCATTGTCGAAGTGACATCACTTCTATGACCCGATCGTTTCTTAATGAGCTTGCGAATATTATCAGCCCTATTAAGCGATAAAAATAAAACGATAAAAAACCTTCAAACGGCACACAGTAACACGCCAAACAATAACTGCTAATTGACTGGCGGAAAAGCGAAGACAGAATCCACAGACTAACTGCGCCGGAAATAAAAATAAACTGCGCCGAGTTAACTGTCGCAACACTGCGATTCTTCAGCCTCGTCAAAACAAACGACAACAACAGCAACGTTGGGTACGCAAGCAAGATCAACGTGAGAGACAAAAGGGTGGAAGAAACCTGGGTAGGGGAACTACAAATGTAACAGAAAATGCAACTTGAAAACCCCTTGCCCCATACTGGCTACCAATTTGTGCAAAACGACAATACCCCCACACGGACACGCGTGCATTTACACTCACACGCAGCCTATCTTAGAACCCAACCCAACAACTTCGCACAGTCTTAGATGCGCTTTGGTTGCTTCAAGTCAAACAGACAAGTGCTTACCTAAGTGTTCTTTAGGAGTATTGCGTATTCTCCCCACGCGACAGAGATTCGAGATGTTTTAGCTTGTGTCTGCCTAGCTTTTATACAAGTTGTAAGATATGACGACAATTCTACCCTCTCTATTCCACGCACACGCACAGACTTGCGCAGGCTATCTTAGGAAATAGTCACCTAGACTTCCTTACCACGCGACCTTAGATGCACCTAAGCGTCCAAGAACTAGGATCA
>QQSS02212938.1:0-11266 GCA_003687565.2 Craspedacusta sowerbii
TCATCATCATCATCATCATCATCATCATCATCATCATCATCATCATCATCATCATCATCATCATCATCATCATCACGAGTGCATTTAATTTATTTTGGGTGTTTAGTCAGGGGTTTTCTTAAATCTGATGCCTTCCATCATCCTTGCAGGTGAACGAACACATTGAAAACGATTGCAAGTCTGATCTCGCTAAGCGCAAGGTAAGGAATGTGTGGTTTCATGACTGCTTTGTTTGTTGTTTTATTGGCTGAATTTAATGTTTGTGTGGTTTTCTGACGAGAGTAATATGTCATCGCTTTCTGTTGATTGAGTATTTATAATGACTTATATTTTTGGGATGCTTTTCCCCTTTCAACCACCTCTAGCCTCGTCGTTCAAACCGGAGCCTTGTATTAGCGGGTACGAGAGTCTTGATCTTTGTGTGAATATGCCCATAACATGTTGCATTTTCAATTTAATTTTAAATATTTGTGAATGACACCTTTGAGTCTAGTTGCAATGACTGTAGGCACTTGCTTTATGGGAAATATATCATCTGGTTTCCATTCTAGCGGGCAAGCAAGTGTGGCTTGCGTGGATGCAAGCAGCGAGAGCTCATCCCTGTCCTTTGCTCGTCCTGTAAGCAGAACTTTTGCCTTCGACATCGACATGAAGTTGACCATGATTGTCCTGCGCGTCCTGCTGAACCTGGTTCTAGAAACAGGTCTGTCTTGTTTGCGGAAAAAGCATTCTTGCATACTTGTTTCTAAAGTTAAGATGTGATTGTTGTCAAATACTGGATTGAGCGATTGCGAAGAAGCGAGGATCTGTCAGCAAAGATACTTTGCTTTAAGTACGGAAGAATTTTTCATGCCTCTCACTCATGCACTATTCGGTATGCATTTTCTGTTGTTTTTTTTTAGGAGGGGGGGGGGGGGGGAGAAGTCATTCTTCAGTTTTGTTATGTGAAGATGGGCTTGGGGCTTCACATATTTTTTTGTTATCACTGTTCCAACGGTAAACACCATCCATGGAGTTTTTATGCTCGTTTACTGCCACTGGGTGCATTAGTGCGTTTGGGAATGCGAATATTGGAAACCATGACCGGAAATCGGCTTCTGGTAAAATCGATCGAGAATTCAGATTGGCTACTGGTATAATCGAGCTCGGCTACCGGCGTAATGGCAAGTGAAGGTTGTTCCTTAAGCGACCGCATCCGCGTGCAGAAAACTGTTCGTATCTTCAGTGCCGTTATGCAAGCATTATTTTGGTGTTGCAATTGAGTAGTTCGAACATTCGCAAAGCTCGCGTGAAAAACCTGTACCCTTCCGGACTTGCATGCCGTAATAAGCATTTTCTAGATTACCGCCAATATTGTGTCTTGGCGCGATAGTTTTTCCTTTTCAATGCTCATAAACAATGCCCCACCCCTACTCGAGCGGTAAACTAAGCAAATGGTTTATGGGATTGAAGTGGCATTGATGGGCTTATATTGTTCACTATCTAAGTTTTTTTTTTAAGTTGTCGTTTCTGATGCCATGGCTAGTTTTAGTCTGGTAAAGCTTCATTTGCCGGAGCCTTGAGCGAGTTCAGCTTATTTCTGCTTAAGAGCATTGTAGACTTTCTTGCATAGTGAACACGTGGGATTGTGCGGTCTTGTTTAAAGTTACTGTGTTGTTTCTTCCGGCAGCTTGACAACTTCTGCAAGCGTCAGAGCTGGGTAAGCTTTCTGCTTCTTATTACATCTCTGCAATAGCATCTGTTTGTATCTATATCTAACTATCTATCCATTCATCATCCATGCATCCATCCATCCATCCATCCATCCATCCATCCATCCATCCATCCATCCATCCATCCATCCATCCATCCATCCATTCATTCATCCATTCATCCATCCATCCATCCATCCATCCATCCATCCATCCATCCATCCATCCGCCCATCCATTCATCTATCCACCCGTCTATTGTCTGTCTATTCTTGATCTATTTACGACTATATCTGGCTGCATCCTTTTCTGTTGGACGTTTCTTCTTGATAAGACCGTAGACCTTTGAATTTACTCCTGAGCAAAAGTATTCGTTTTCCCTGACGCGAATGCGCTCCGGAAGACCTTATATCGTTTTGCTCTATTGCAGACAGGCTGCAGCATTGCGTGAGAAATCATCTTCAGTCAAACGTCCAGCAGCACCTGCTGCGTTGTCCAACCGACCTCAACAGACAGGCCTGTCAATTCTCGGCTCCGAATTGAATCGGTAGGTTTTCTCGGCGTTTGTTGGTCTCACAGTTGTACCTTGGTAATCTGCTGTTGTGGGTTTTGTTTAGACTTTAATGGAGCGTTTTACATACATTATATTCGCTTTAAAGAATATTGTGCTCAAGTCTTTTTCTGTATCGTTCGTATGACAGCCTTAGCAAGACATAAAGATATGATGTTGGTGCGTGATTTTTCAGTGCGCGCACGGAACGCCTGCAATCAGGTCTTGCCTCGAATCCGCGTTCAACTTCAGCTCAGGAAGATCGACCTTCGCCTCCAACGCAGCTGGTAAGGACAGCTGTCAATCTCATGATGTCAGTAAGCCTGTTTGTCGTAGGGGCGAGCCTCTTGCTTGATGCGAGCGCTGTACCCTCTTGAGAATTTGGTTGCAGCCATCGCTGGGCTTGATTATTGATCGTGTACTGCTAATAAGGTTTACACATTCTAACTTTCTTTTTTTAAAGCCATCCGTTTTAGGATTGACAGTAAGGAAATTAATCGCTTCTTTCTACACGCCTACAGTTTTCACGTGATACATCCATACTTCTCCCTTAAAGCTGTCTCATTCGGCTTTTCAGGTTAGGTGTTAGGTCGCGAATGTATTGCTGCGGGTCTTTATGACAGCTTTGAGTCCTTCTTTACTATAGAATGAAGACGAAGCGCTGGCCATGGCTATTCAGGCGTCACTGGCTGATGCACCATCGGAGTCCAATTCCCTGGAGTCGCATAAAACACCTGTGTTGCCGTCTCCCCACTTAACTGAGGATGACCTTGCCCTTGCTCAAGCTATCGCAGAATCGGAGAAAGACGAGATGGAAAGGCAGAGACGAATGCAGCACAGCGAGCAAGTGCGTTAGCTTTGCTTTTAATTCACGCCTGTATGAGTGTATGTGTTAAGGCTGGTCTGGCGGTATCTAACTTCCGTAGGTCGTAGTGCGCAGTGCAGCAGCAGTGACTCACCACTCGCCGAGCCGTCCGAATGTAGCTGGCTGCGTATTTCGATTTTTCTGAGGCGCTCATTGCCACCGTAATTAGTTGAGCGTAGTTTAAGTGAATGCTTATCGCGTTTTTGGATCAATTAAAGAAAGCAGGGTAAAGCTAAATATTCTTGCAAATGACGTTTTTTGTTGTGAATTCTTGCAGATTTCAACGAAAGCTCTGTTCTATACCGTTGAGGTACCTTAATCCTTTGCCTGCTGTCGAGGCGGCAACTGCCGGGGCAATTTTTTTTTAGGGGGAGGGGGTGGCTCCAGAGCAAAGTCGTGGTTATATATTTGTCGCTCGACACTTCTTCGTTTGCATTACACCCCTTCATTAGATTAGAGATGCAGGTTTTTGTGCGAGCGAGGACAACAGATGATTTTTTTTCTTGAAACAGAATTTTTGCCCCGAACTTTAGTTCTTGAAAAATGCAGCTCAATTTGGTAACTTAGTCGTGCTGTACATTTGAAAGCGATTACTGGAAATATTCATGAGCATTTGAAATGGCGCGCATCTATAAGTATGGCTAAGTGAGGGTTTCTACGCCAGCTTTGGTAGGCCTAGTAAGTCTTCCTTTATTAGCAGCTTATGTGTCACCCAGGTTACCGCCCTAAGTTTTCATGTGGTAGAATCATTGAAAAATCGCCATGTCAACTTAGTAGCGATAGAATTCATGGTTTTCAGTGGTTGTTTGCCCGCGTTAGTGGCTGTGAAAATGTGCATGTTAATTGGAAAACGGGCAACCTTTTCGGAACGCATGAGTTTTAGGTCGCGTTAATTATAGTGCTTTTGAGTCTGTGCTGTGCTGTGATTAATACCACGACCGATGCGGCACTTGTATCTTTGTGATTTTGCATATCTCCTTCGCGCTACTACTAACCTCGAATTCGTTTTGTGTTTCGGCCATGGTATTTCATCCATATCCGTGATTTGAAAGGGCAGTTTAAAAAAACGTGTCCCTGCTGTTTCTGTTATTATTTTTATGCTTGCTTTCTTGTTTTGCATATGAAAATGTTGCCTCTTGGCTATCCGCACTCCTTGATGTAGGTTCTCGGTGGTCGAGAGCGTTTATGTAATTCATAGCAGTTTAGCGCGGCGGTTCGTATTTTCTTTTGATATGAAGTGCTTATTGTTCAAGTGCCGCCTCTCTTCATTTTCGTATAGCATTTCTGCTGCTTTGTTGGAGTTCTGTCCTTCATGCTTTGGGCTTCTCTCATTTCTCATTTCGTTCTTTCGTCGCACAACACGTCGAGGATGTGCTTATGGGTTATCGTTGTTATTACTGTTTGGGCTGAAGCATTTAAGGTAGTCATATTAAATGGGGAATGTGGGCTAATTGTCTATTACTTTTAATGTTATCGCTAAGTAGTCAGCCATCATGGTCGATCCTCCACGTAACCCTCTTTTCGCCCCTCATCCTCGTTTTGATGGCGTCGTGTTTTCTTGTACATCCAGCTGTGCTTTCTAGCCTCGCGAATGATAGCTCTTGTGCGGATTTGTTTTCACAAGTTTGGTGCTCTATTATTTTCAGGAATCGAAGAGCAAAGACAGATGCCACTTGTCTTGACCAGGTCGTGACCGGCTAGACCGATCGGCAAATCTGCTAAATGGGGTGATGGCCCACCTGTGACGCTCTGCTTAGAGACAACATGCCGGGGGTAGCCGAATTCAGATTTGATGGGTATGGTGTGGTCGCCTAAGAAAAAAGGGACCGCCATTTTCGCGCTTGTAAAATAGAATAAATTTTATGTCATGATTCTTCGAAGTTTTATGTGCGGGTCTTGCGTTTTTTGTTGCAGCGGCTTACCTTGCTTGCGTGCCTTGACATGAACTCTCAGCTCACACACACTGCGCTTCCCTTCTTTGCGCAAACCCCCGTTTCTTACCCGTCTCGCAGCGCTCACAACAACTTGTACACACTGTTCTCTTGGGGATTTGTCTTTCTATAGTGTTATTTGAGAAGTTTCCTTAAGATACGCATCAACAACGACAACAACAACAACAACAATTTCTTTTCCCAAAAGTGCGTATAAAAATTTACAGAAGAGTTATCGAAATCTATCACACAATGGGAAGGCTCTTCTCTGCAAAGCTAATCAAAGTTGAGGAGCCCCTTTCATACTTCTCGCGTGAAGTATGGGAAATCAAATTATCGAAGCAATTGCAAATCAACATCTCTCAACAGCTTCTGTCACAGATTGACGAATGCGGGTCGAGCGGTTTGACAAAGATAATAATATGTAATTTTCTCTTGTGCTCTATCGCCTAAATGAGGGTTTTTGTCCTGCGAACATAGAGCTTTCTACGTCCGTCAGTTCTTGTGCTTATAGAATGTGACCGCACAGAGAAGAGAGATTTCAGAGACAACAGCAAGTCACCATTTTTCCAGTCGTACATGAATAGACACCTATTTAGTTCTACTAGATCCTCGTCCTTAAGAATTTGTAATGTTGCAAATAAGTTTAATGTCGGAGCATGATAGTCAGAAGAAGTGATTATTCTAATCATCTGCTTTTGTATACGATATAGTCTTCGTATGACCATATTTTAATAATCACTGACTACTGATGAGCTCCACCCAATACAATGCTGGGGTATGCGTTTACTTCATCCCTGAAAAGTTCTTTCCGATAATTTGTTTTCCGATAGAAATTCGTTCCGATTCTTTATGTCAGTCATTGGATGCAATGCATTCGCTGGGAAAATAAATTGCTATTGTCGTTGTTGTTGTTGTTGTTGTTCTTGTTATATATCAGTTTCAGACTCAATTGACGAATTGCGTTGCTTGATGTTATTGGACGAGACGGTAGTCCGTGGCTGCTACTTCTGCTGATGTGTCGTCGTATTTGAGTGTAGAGCTACACACCACATGATCTTTTTCTGCCCATACCTGAAATCCTATCTGCCACCTTCAACAGTTCATCTTGTATATGAGCAAATCAGTTGAGAACTTAACAATTAGTGAACGTGAACTGGTTTCGACCGACTCAATAGTCGTTATCCTCGTAGATGTCTTAGGACAGAATAAAAAACTGCTGGAAAAAGGACCATTAAGCAAATGAAAAGTACCAAGAGTTTCAGAAGAAATTTCAACTCTAACGAACTCAGAAAGGCACATCTTTATCTATAACTAGAATAGCAGGCGAGCGTTTCGTTGCTTTCTAAACAAGGTCATCCTGTGTGCGACGTAAAATTCTAAGCTTGCAAAGGTTGAACTGGCACTGAATTGGCGCAAGAAATGGCTTGATAAGGGATGACAAGTCGTCCTGTTGAGAGCCCAACTTGGTTGAGGCGGTCAGGAAATTTTTGAACTTTGTAACTTTCTAGAATTGTTAAAACTGCCTTGCTTATTGGTATGCTTAAGCGCAGTGACTGTCATGCTACATCCAGCAACTCGGTTGAGCGACTGCACCGCATGTTGCATAGTAAAACTTTAATTTCGCAAGATCTTTTTTGAATCAGTGAACCCTAATGAGGCAGCCGTTAACTATGTCGTTATTTGCCGTTTTGTCAGCTATCGGAATCTTTAATAAGAAACAAGTCTTCGTTTTGAAATGGAGACCATAGACGCCTTTCATGAAAAATAGGCCACCTCAGACAAGGAGAAGTGAGTCTTGATTTCCTTTCTTGATTTCGTACCCATTTCTTTGACCGATGCCATTCTACTATTTGTAAACTCAACATTTTCTGATTTCTACACAGGGTTACTGGGTTTATTTGCAATTCTTAAAACATATGTATTTAAGATCTTTACTCCATTACGTATTGTGTTTGCTTGTAGCGTGGAATTAAGGACAGCCAACCAAGGAAATCGAAAAAATAGTTGGTTAACTTTTTAGTTGCTATAGCTTGTTGCCCGGAAAGTTTAAAATGTAGGTACGTATGGACTCCTTGTGGATTTTTCGGGGCGCTGGAAACCATGCTTGCACGAGTCCACATGAATTATTACAACTCGTATCGATGGTACGTTGCAGTTGCATGGAGAGCTGCAACTCTCAAACTCGAGATACAAAATTCGGAAAACGCAGTATGCGACATAGTGTTTTTATATCGCCAAGCTGGATTGCAAAGTGCAAATCATAGCTTTGGGTTAGATCGGAAAAAATTTTGGCGCATTCGTGCCGTGTGCACATTGCCTATCATTTTGAAACATCCAAGTGTGCCTGCGCTGCTTGAGATTTTCGCATGTTGCTGTCTGCGTGGATAGAATACTGCGGTAAAAAAGGATGAGCGAAGTGGAGGTCTTAGCTGACAAGTTGCAAAGAAGTGTTCTTTGTGATGACTCCGTGTCAAATAGAAAGGGTCTCAGCGCAGGTGAAGCCAGCCTAAATGTGTCTGACGGAGCAGGGCCCTCCAAAGCGAGGCATGCAACTACTACGACTATAGAAGAATCTGAAGCTAAGAGCCCGTGGAAGAAAGTGAATGCGGACAGTAAGTTATCTTAAGTAAAATTTTCTCTGGTGAAGATGTTGCTGATGCTTTTGAATTTATCATGTTTGGATAGCTGTGGAATCCATAAATTAATTGTTTTGCAGCACACACATCTTTGGTTCTTTTGTTCTTACGTCAGACATGGCTTTGTAAGTATTATTTCCACTTAGACTGAGTAACTGTTTTAATTGTTAAGAGATTACTTCACTTAAAACTTTCCTCAAGTCCTCTAGGGCCAAAGAAGTTCATGAAGGGATTTGCATAAGACATCAACATAATCATATGGTTAAGTGTTATGTGATGACATATTAGACAACACAATTTAGTATGGCTTGTTTATGTTCCAGAAAATTCTGCCTCGGCTGTACTAAGAAATGAAATCAAAGGTTCTAAGGGATTTGGTCCCAAGTGCAAGGTAACCCAGACACAAGGCAATTTGCAATGGTCTTGTTGAAATCGTGCTTATATGGTAGTCATTATGGTCTGCGTGCCCTTCTGGTCTGGAAAAAATCTATTGGTTTCCATTATAATTCTAGCTTATGCACTTTTTTCCATCAATTGGATTGTCGACCAATCTTCATTCCATCCTTTGCTGATTAGGATTTGTTTAACTCAATTATACCTTGTAACGTCAATTTGCCTTCTTTTATATATATGCTTTTATATATATATATATATATATGCTACTTAAAGTATGATAATGGTGGAAAATTGCACTTGCTTTAAGCACCAGTTCGATACGCCTTTCGTGCCAGGTGTGTGTTTTAACATATTTATTTGTTTTAATGTTTTTTTTGCCAGGTTACCTCACCACAGTGCATTATTTGGAAAACCCTCAGCCCTTCCTCAATTTCCTTTGCCTGGCAAAAACTTTCCTTAGATATATTGTTTGATATAAGGTCTTGTTCTCTTTAAGCATTTGTCAACATAACTGTTCCTGCCTATTGTCCTGTGTGTTATTCTTTATGACTGTAGAAACTTGTTTTAGTCTCTTGAGATGCCAGAAAGTTCAGACTGGCCAAGTTTAGAGGCTGCTGCTACAAAGTCGCCTACTAGCATAGAGGTTGGTGCCATACAAATGCTTGATGTTAGTGATAAAGTGGATTGGTGGTATATATGTAAATGTAGACCAGCTCAATACAATGTGATGGAGTAGAAAGCATAGGTAAGTTAAATTGATGTAAGCTTTGAAATTTTAATAGTTTTCCATAACTTGCAGCTTTGGTTTGTCCTGTTGTTTCAGTTTGGAAGTGGTAATGGAAAATATAGTTCAAGAAAAGAGACTGAGCCTCCATCTAACCCAGTTCCAAGTCCTTCTCCCAAAGGTACACCAAAGCGAAAGGGTTAGTGTCAGTGTGTTGTGAGGTTTTGTTACTTGTGGTACTATGTGGAACAAGGTTCAGGACTTGAAGCTCCAATTATGATAATTTGAGAAAGTGATGGCTTCACATAATTTTAAAATGTTTTTGTGACCTGAAATTATCAGCTGTGTACTGACACATTGAATGCATCAAGAAAAATCGTGACAGGATTTTGACAGCTGTGGTTTGTATGCCCAGATTGCCTTACATCGCCCCTTTCATCTAATTCTTCTGTCTGCCCTTGACGTGGAAGTGATTAAAATAGTCTAATAGGCTATAGCTTGTAGCCGGCTTCTATTGACAGGATCATGTGATAGCAAAAGCTCCTGATGAACCCGAAAGTATATTGCAAGACTTGCGATAATATTAAATTGAAAAAAGATATATATTTAGTTTGTAGTGATTGCTGGGATTCATTGCAAGTGTTAGTAAATAAAATTTTGTTTGTACAATATGTAGGACCAAAGCAGAAATGGACCCCATTGCCTATAGATCCCCAAGCGGGAAATGAGGCTGAACATAATGGAAGTAGATCACCTGAAGGGTATGCTAATGGTCGAGGGGGAAGAGGCGTTCCTGGAAGAGGAAGAGGAAGGGGGCGTGGCAGAGGACGTGGTCGTGGGAGAGGAAGAGGTATGTATGAGGTGCAGGCTGTATCCCAAAGAATATGAATGCTGTATGAATGTTGTATGCATTTGAGCTTCCTTGCAAATTTTGAACTGTGTTTGTTAAGCCTTGTTAAGCCTTATTTTATGATTATCGCAATGATCAAAGGACATCGCAAGTTTGCCATGTCTGGCAATTACCCAGTGTAGCTCAGAGGGGTTTGAAGTCAGATATTGATTAAGGGTGCGGGGTGCTTCTATGAATTTCCTTGCGAAAGTAAGCAATTTTGGGGTGCGAGGGTCAATGTTTTTATTGGCAATTTTAAATAATGTTATAAAAAATTTTTACTAAATATTTGTGAGAAAATCTAAATAATTTTCTATTTTGGTCTATCGAATATTGTGTGCAAAACGCTATTGAATCACATGTGGTGAGCTGCCCCGGCACTGCCTTAACGATTTTTCGCATGCTGACGGAAAAATAACTTCAAACAGTTTAGCGATTTAAATATTTCAATGGCAAGACATACCTGTTAACATATTTATGGTCATTGCTGGATTGTGAAGTCCCTTCAATTTTTGTGGATATCTGGCACTGAAACTTTTCGCCGCTTTTGAGCTTTTTTTAAATGGCAAGTGGAAGTCAAATCGTATCATTCGCGTCCTCTAATCCCATCCTTGAAATGAATGAGATCGAAGGTGATAGAACTTGAAGCTTGTGTTGGTGGACACACCCGAGAGCAAGATTTTTTTATCTATAGCGATAGAATGCATCCCTATGTCTAATTACCCATTGCTAAAGCATTAGCGATGGAGCTCTATCACTTTTCAGTGGACAGGAGGCTTTAGTAGAGATTCCTTTCCTAATTTTGTAATCTTTATCGGTTAGCACTGATTGAACTATCATATGGCCCCTCCCCAATTCTATTTTAAGCTCATCGTGGTACATGTAACTACGTTTTGACACCAACTTTCCTGCTCGTAGCATCATAGCAGAGTTTGTGGAGAGTGATGTGCTGCTTTGAAATTTTATCCTCTTTCATTAAGGTGGATTTGTTTCTGGTGGCTATGACGCTAACTATTTCATAACTCCTGACGGACTGTTCGTCCCTCAGCAGCTAGTCTATTATGCTGGTGAGTCAGAAGCAGAAAATCAGCCACCCATGTTTGCTTCGGAAGTTCCAACATATGATCGTGTTGCAATGAAAGACATGATCAGGAAGCAAATGTTAGTAATTTAATGCGTAGTGTTCTATTCATGAAAATCCTTTATTGCTTTAGTGTGTGCTCTCGATACCCTATTGAAGTTTTGAGTCATGCGAATAGTATTAAAAGCACACTGGTGTCTTGTGGTAGGAAGACTGGTGAATTACGTCATTTCATAAAATTGATTTGCTATATGTATTGGGCAATACTGTTGTAGCACGATCAGATCTTTTGCTTGGCTTTATTGCACATTCCACATTCTGTATTGCCTTGCTTATTTTAGTGAGTACTACTTTAGTGAGGATAACTTGATTGGCGACTTCTTTTTAAGGCAGCAAGTAAGTGAATCAGTTGGACACGTGATAGATATACGAGACTGATACACAATGTTTTGATATGTGTGTGCATATATATACATACGTACATATATATATATATATATA